>JANHGO010005117.1:0-23609 GCA_024606505.1 Aquila spilogaster
GCACCTGGAGCACCTCCTCCCCCTCCTTCTTCACTGACCTTGGTGTCCGCAGCGTTGTTTTTCCTCACATGTTCACACTTCTCTCTCCAGCTGCCACTTCTGTCTGTCCCAGCAACTTTTTTCCTTCTTAAAATGTTATCACAGAGGCGTTACCACTGTCGCTGATTGGCTCGGCCTTAGTCGGCGGCGGGTCCGTCTTAGAGCCGGCTTGTATTGGCTCTGTCGGACACAGGGGAAGCTTCCAGCAGCTTCTTACAGAAGCCACCCCTGTAACGCTCCCCCTACCAAAACCTTGCCACGCAAAGCCAATACAATATGTTGCCATTACTTTTTTTGTATAATGTAAAAAAAATGTTTTGTCCTTCCATATGTTCATTTATACCATGATATTTTGCATTAAGACAGAATAAAATGCTTTTGCTTTTGGTGGAAAAAGCTGTCAGTATACCTGATGGCCTTTAATATACTTGACACATGTGTTGTACTTAATTGTATCTGTTTGTTTGCACCAAATTGCACTAACCTGCGCTGAGCGTTTCTATGGCTTGTGGTCAAATTATGCATGATCTGCAGAGGTGCTTTCCTGAGCTCAAGCCTTCATGCTCGTTGTATCTGACAGTCATTCTTCTGAGTACGTTAAGTTTTACTGGGCAGAGTAACCACCAGCTGCTGGATTTACTGCTTATGCAGTAGCCGGTTTGTATATAAATAGTGTTGTAGTGCCTCCTGCTCTCTGAGCCAGAAAGGAGGGAGGCCAGGGGACTGCAGGAGGCTGGGAGACAGCATTACAGGGGGGTGGCCTGGGTAGCAAACTCTACAGCTCAGCTCCTCTGTGGCAGCTGCAAGTCCCATCTGAGCACAAACCCAGGGCAGAAGATAGAGCTGTTTTTCTCAGTGCTATAGCCAACCTTTTGCATCTGCGTGCAACTGCATGTAGCTCCAGAAGAGAGCTGCTGTCACCTGGCATGGGCCTGCAACCCCCAAGAAAGGGGATTTGTACAAATTAAGAACGTAACTTCAGGAGCTTTCTTTGGATGCTTATTAACTGTGTTTAGAACAGGTGTTGTGAATAAGTCCAGGTGTCTGCTGGAGGCTACTAGGTTCTACTTTATTTAACTAAATAAAAATACCTGCTACAGGAGTCAGGGCGGTGGGGGAAGGTTGGAACATAGCTCTGACTACTTACAGTAGTGTTCGTACACAGGTTGTGCACAGTCATCTTTACTTAGTTTAACATGATGGCTCTCAGCGTATTAGCCTTTGAATACATTTGAGAATTCAGTGATCATGTAAAAGGAAAAGAAACTCAAATCTCCTTGTCGTATAAAGGACTGTATTCACAGAAGGTTATGACTTGTTCAAATTCTGCTCTTCTATGCTTTGATGCCTGATGGAAAGCTGAAGATGAGAACATTAGGGAATCCACCTGAGGGCAGGTAAATACCTCTTGTGCTCATCTAGTGGAGTGCCAGGTGATGAGCAAAAATGCAAGTGCCAGTTTCTTTCCATCAGATCCATTTGGTCTTGCTGGCTGGTGTAGGTTTCAAAGTGATGGATTCATGGCCTTGATTTTTACAGTAACAGTAGTATTTCTGAAATGTAATCAGAGATCTTAGGGAAGGTGATTATGTTTTCCAGTACTGTGATACAACAAGGACACAGTTATTTTAGTTCTTCAAACAAATACTGCTTGAAACACTTACTATAGTGTCTGAATTAGTCCAATGACTTTATAAGTCATAAGCAGAGCCAAATACTGGAGCAGGAAATTGCAGGCGAAAGCAATTCCATTTTAAAGCCAACATCTCAAGAAAATATGTGCTGAACAAAGTAGCAGATTCTTGGATTGAGCTCTGCTTCTTTATCATGGCCCCTTCTGAAGACAATGACAGGAAGCATTCCTATTAACATACCCACCGTGCTTCACTTACAGGCCTTAAAGCTTGCCCAAACTCACCAGCAGCATGGCTGCATCATTACAGGTGGCTAGACCAGCCTTCTGTCCAAGTTAGGATCTGGAGACCATTTGCTTTTCTCCTGTTGATAGAGGAGGAAAGATCAGGTTAGTGGTAACTGATGTATGCCTGTATGTTGCAGTGCCGGTACAAGGTTGTGAAGGCTGGGCTAATTTTTCTCTTCCTCTCTTAGTTTCTTTTTTGTCTGAAAAATTATCTCCCCTAGAAACTTCTGCTTATTTATCAGGCCTGAAAAGTGGATTAGACCCATGTGTATTCTTGTCAACTATGGCAGAAATATTGCATAATGTTGCTTTTTTCCATTTCTAATCTGAACAGCGCAGCGAGAGCATGCTGATAGGAGCTCCATGCTTTGAAAGGTGCAGGTAGAGATCCCCACAACTTTCCCTTCTTACTGAACAGAGCTCAAGAATGGTGAGAAAAGGGGTAGTTTGCAGATGATGAGATCAAAGCAAGGCAAAGAAACACATCGGATAAATTGCACAGAAGTAAAAATTTTTCAAGTGTTTAGAATTCTCCTGGTCTAATATCACCAAATGTAGCAAATAATAACCCAGCATCTATTGTCTCTCCATGCTCTCTCACTCTACAAATATAGTTAATAATTAAGTCTGCCATGAGAAGTTTTTTTCTTAACTCCACAGTCATGTTTTCCTCCTACAAAAGAACTGTAATCATTTGAAAAGGCGTTATGTAGACTTTCAAAATTCTGTTCTGTGGGAAATTCTACGTCTTCCAAATTTTTCTTTCTAACTAAAACCAAAACCAGAGTTGTTTGGTTTCAGGTTTTTTTTTCCCCTCTGAAATGAATTTAAAAGGAAAGGTCCACATTTTTCTTTTTTCTATACGTAATTTTAAAATAGTGAAATTAAAGGTCACTTCATGTTGAAACATCTACATATTAAAAACTTCAAATGTCACCACTGAATGCTGATTCAGTGGATATGCTCACTTTTAAGTTGTTTTTCAACATAAAACACTATCAAAACTGGCACAGGATGCAGAAAGTCTTGCTTGCAGCAAAATCCTTCATAATTTTCTCGCATAAAGTATCCTGTCAGAAGATTCTAGGTAAACTTGGTATAAATGTGTGAGTGATACATATGAGATGAAAAAAAAAAATACTGAAAAGATTAATTCTGCTTGCTTAGGATGATCACCTGTATCTCTTCTCCCTGCAAGGCAGCACAGCTGTTAATCTGCCAGATCCCTTTGATGCTTGTCCTATCCAGTGGGTTTGCTGTAGTTCCTATGCTGGTGACAGCAAGAAAATGTGACTGTGTAGGCTTTCAGTGAAGTATGTAAGGGGCAATTGAGCAGTATTTCTTAGATTAATCCAATAAAAAAAGTCTAGAGGCAGTAAAAGGGGGCCTGAATTAGTATACACCTAATAGACTGAGATCGTGTGAAGGCTAACAGTGGTTGATCCATGTTTCTTTCAATGTACTTTATGAACCATCAGTTATTCGAGGTGCCACTTGTTTCATAGTACTTATTGTCAGCCTTGTGGAAGAAACTCTCCACCACCAGCATCAATGAAGCAGAAACAGGAGAACAAAGAGAGCCAGCAGAGGAACTGAAGTTCTCAGCTGTTTTCTGCCAAAACAAAAGAAACAGAGTGGTCAGATATAATTATGTGCTGTTAGTGATTTGCAGTCCCACAACTCACCCTTTCCATTTCTTGGTTTGGGAACTGGAAGTCCTGTCTCCCATGTCCTCCGTAGTATATGGAAACCTTCTATCAGCTTTCAGCAAAGAAAAGAAGATTTCTGTCATCATTTTATAGAAAAGTTAAGTAACGCATAAATATTAATTTAGGTGTATTCTGCAATATAGTCTTCCTCTAGCAAATTACAGCACGAGGCTGTGCATTGAAGAAAGCCTTTTCATTTCATTGGAAAAGCAAATTGAACTTTGTTTCAATTAAAACATTTAATTTTCTATGCTTTGCCTTTTTTCCTCACTTAAGTCTAAGACTGTTAATATTACTGTTATTATTTGCATACTTGACTGTTTATTTTTCCCATTTTTTCATCATGTAGATCAAAGCAGGAGAGCAAACATACACATGAAGAAAACTGAGGTGCTTGTTTGCTAATTGTAGCCATTTCCTAGACAGGCTGTTTTGGGGCAATCCCAGTACTTCAAGAGACCTGCAGCCTGGACTGCAAAGTTTAAACTCCACCTGTAAAAGTCAAAACATGGCAAATATTCCATGTTTAGTGTCCCTGTGGACTGATTGTTGTGTTGACAGTTTTACGTGTGTGTTGAGAGTTGCAGTTCTGGTGAATGTAAGGTTTTACAGTATACAACAGTCACCTTTTTGTTTGTGAAGTTGGGTACCTCTTGGCTTTGCAAACCACAGCTGTGTTCATGAGCAGATGGTGCTCAGACTTAGCCGTTTTCAGGTTTAATTTTGCACTATATCCCAATGTAAATGCCTCCACCTATGTGACCCAGGTGTTAAAGTGGTAACAGAGGGTGCCTAGATGAGCAGGATTGCATGAACATTTACTGTATGGCTGTAAGTAACTTAGTGTTAAAATTTGCACGGGGATGCAAATCTCGGTATGGTGCAGACTTGCCAGAGCTTTTGGTTTAAAAGGATGTGGTAGCCTTAGGATAGCTAAGGTGAGTGGAACTTGTTCAGAAGGGTGAGCATGAAATGACAGCTTGAGAAAAAAATATAAAATATACTGCCTGCTGTTTTTCTCTCCTTCCCCATGAAGTAAAAACATTAATCTTTTTTTAGTTTTATCAAAATTGATTCTTTGCCTCCTCAGTGGTGTCTTCAGTTTGCAAGATTTTTCAGTTTCTTCATTGTGGTTATGAGACTACAGGATATAAAGATATCTAATCTTGCTGTTTTACCACTGTGGTTTTTTTAAAGCTTGGGATATTTATTAGAACCAGTCAAATACCAGCAGAAATAATTTGATGAATAATTTGTTTGACAAGCAGTGGCAAAGTTCCTTGGATGATTCATACTCTCCAATTGCCGCACCTAAAGCTTTGTAGTTGCTTTGCTTTCACCGCTATGTCCTCATTTGTCTCTTTGCAATACTTTCTGCTGAAAGTGATGCAAATCACTTTTCCAAGTCCTTTCTATCTTTGTGTGTGTGTATGGGAAACAGTGAAACATATCCTAATCTGAGCATTTTTGAGCCTGTGGTGGCTAAGGCTTTTATGGCATGCACTCAGACCCCACCCTGAGCCCACTGGTTTGAACACAGAAAGGGAAGATGAGATCCAGTTGTGTATTCTTTCCAACAAATGTCTCTTGTAAGCTGATGAAGCATTGAGGAGTGAATTGAGCTTAATCTTAAAAGTAGCCAGGTTTCTCTCACTGGAGTTTTAGAACTTCATTACATAGATGATTAAAAATTTAGTTTTCAGCCTAAAGTTAGTTAGTTTCTGGAGTAGAGTTCTCAGTCTCTGGCATTTCCCTCTTTTTTTTGTTTGGTTTTGGTTTGGTTTTTTTTTTGTTTGTTTGGTTTGGGTTTTTGTGTGTTTATGAAGTGCCTCAAAGCAACAGAAGGAGAGGCCTTCTCAGCAAGACACGATCTGTGACCATTTTTCATAAGATGGAGTTTCCACTTCTTGTAACAGCTGTGCTGCTATTCATTTAGGTCCTTTATTCCTACTCTTGAAGGAAACAGTTAAGACAGTTTAGTATTTATCCTCTTGCTTGCAGACTGATGCTTTTGATATGCTCTTCACAGCTTTTTAATGTGAATGTGTGATGGGTCTGTGGTCAGGTCATACTATACCCACATTGGAAAAAAAACCTGGGTGGTCAAAAACCCTCACAATTTTGTAATTATAATGAAGGCTTATAGGTCTGTTCTCTTGATTGCCTCAAGTGAACCATTTCCTGACCGTGCTAGTAATATGTCCCATTACAATAACCATGTCAGAATACCTGTTGATTTGGGATGGTAGTTGTAAACAAAAAGAGAATAAAGCATCTCTGCAGAATATGTTAAATTTGGTTCCACTTTGATTTCATTGTATTTGTCCAGATGAGAAGCCAGAAATCAATTCCAACTGTTTCCAAAAAACTTTAATAAATACCTTCTCCCACTTTTCCCAAACCTGCAATTTGTCCTGAAGCAGTGAGGGCTAACATCAGATCTAATGCAGCTTTCCTTATTTACTGGAGTAACACTTGGGATGAACTCATTCCTGAACTTTATTTGCAATAAATCATTGGGGAAATGCTATTTTGCATCTCTGTATGGTTTATTTCTGAGTAGCCTGTTGCATTTTGGCGTTATTACAGTAAGAATGCTGATGTAAGGGTCCTGATTCAGCTCCTATTCGTTATTCATTTGTATTCCAAATAAATAGTTCAGTACTTGCTGCTTGCTATGAACCATCACGCTGCTGAAACTGTCAGATTGCAGTAAGCAAAACAAAAGGTCATGAGCACTCCAGGTCTTTCAGCAATACTGCAGCAATCCTTCCTTACAATTGTATAAGCAAGCAACAAATACAGAACAATCAAGTTGCCTTTCTCATCTCAGCACTGCGTGATCATTAGTGGCTTTCCACCACGTGGAGTTGTTCCACCCCAAGGGAGATGAAATCCCACCTGAGAAGTTGTTCCTTCTTAAGCTGATGCATATGCCAGCTGTTTCATTTCTGCTTTCTTTGAAGGTGTGACAGGCTGTGAAGGAACAACCGAAGTGGCTGCTGACATTGCGTGCAATGGCTAGCAGGCTCTCTGCACCCTGGTGTTCACTCAGCAAATCAAGAGCATTAAATTAAGGCAGTAGGCCCTGCATGCCATTTGACAGTAATGGTGTGTTAAACCCGCTGCTGTCTGTACATTAGAGGGATTACTCGTAAAATCGCAATGCTTTTTGAAAGGGTGTTCCCTGATTCACCCCCAGCCAAGTTTTTCCTGGCTCTGTGTGGATGCTTTATAAAAGAGGGCACTAAGAGGAGTCTCATTTTGCCTCATAACTGCTGCGAAAGGGCCAGAGATAAACAGTGCCTGAGATCTGGAGGGATGCAGCGATAGCACCTTCCGTGTGCCTCTGGTACCAAGGAGGAATTGGGCCAAGAGGAGCAGCTTGCCCTTCTGATGTTTATGAGCATGATGGAGATCTTGCTTCTTACTGCAGGTTTTTTACAGCTTTCTGTAAACCTTGGGTGCCATCAAAGAGAATAGGATAGCTAGACTTTGGGTCCAATCCAGTAGGACAGTTTCTGCGTACGAGTGCTACCTACCATGTGGAAGTCTTTTGTATATACTGATAAATTAATTTCAGATTCCTTGGTTAAACTGGCTATAGAGCAAACTCTTCAATAAATGAGCCTATGTTATAAACTGTCAAGTTTGAGTTAATTTCCCAAGCATTTTGAAATACTTGAAAATTAAATATTTTTATTTTCTGGTCGTGTTCTTTCACTTCCTGTGGTTGTTTTAGTTATTCTTTCTCTCCCAGACAACTCACTCAAAAATAATGACTCCTTTTAAAGGCACTGTGATTGGCAGGACTATTCCTGGTGTATGAAGTATTACGTGATAGGTAATTTCCACCCATATTCTTTTTGCAGACTTTGGATTGATAGACTAGGTGCCAAACTGTCATGTTACAGCCTTTGGTAATTAAAATATAGGATGGCATTAGTATTGGTTCTGGATAATTACTTGTTTTTCGAGCAAAGCTTTGACAGACAAAATTTCTGGAGACCTTCCATAATATGGTTTTAAAAGCTGTTCTCGTGCCACAGAAAGCAGAGATTATATTTTGCAGGTAGGGCTACTTGGAGACCAGTTGGTACCATTTAATGTAAGAGATGGTTGAGTGATTTGTGGAAAATAAGGTTATCTGACGAATTCAGCCCATATTTCAGTTCATAAATCATTCATAAGCTGATCGTGACTTCCACAATGCATTCATTATTCATAAGTGCTCACTGAATAATTTGTGCAAACAAATTTCAGCCTATAGAGTACCCGTGAGTTGTTTTGTGTTTGGTGTATGATCATGGTGTTTGGTTTTATTTTCTTACTGTATGCAACTTCTAAGTCAGAGGGTAGTAGATAACATTGAATAGTTCCCAAAGCAAATGGAATACCTTTTGTGTATGAGACAAAGAATATTTGTGTTATGCTTTGCCATTGCTGCTTTTAACACAAAAGCATTGGTGGGTCTGTTGCTGCTTACATCTTCAAACAGAAGGCCACAAAGATGTGGTTCAGTTGGGTCTATTCTGCCTATTCTGCTTAAGAATTTTAAGTCCAGACTCCTAGTGTTGTCCAGTTCTGCATGGATTTTTCTCAGGAAATGTTTTTATGCCTAACTGGCCCTCTCTTCTTACTTTTTTTTTTTTTTTTTTTCCCTTCCTTCAACAAAATTTTTGCATGTGCTTTCCTCTTTATGAACACTGTGATTCACCTGGTTTCCAGGGGAGTAGGGTATTGGGTAAGAGAGAAAGGGTGAGGAGTAGGACATGGTATCAGGAAGATTAATAATAATAAAAAAGATCTTCTGGAAATTATACATGTGTTTCAAAAGTCTCCAATAAGAGGGCTTGAGCTAATGTAAAGAAATCCTCAGCTCCTTTTAAGTAAGACAACAGGTTAAAGTGTGGGGAGTTTCCTGTTACCCTGTTGGCCAGAGGAAGAAGGTCGGAGAGACTCGTTTTATCTTCCCTGCCATAAGCAGCACTCTAGTGGGCAAAAAGTTACCAAAGTAGGGCTTTGGAGAGAAGGATTTTTCTTCTTTCTCTGCCACTGTTATGAAATACAACCTTAAAGTTATTGAACCTGTTTTCCTTTACTCGTCCCTTCTTTGTCTGCTACCTCTATTCCGACTACAAACTACTTATAGAAGGAACTGCATCTGATTGTGGTTGTGCTGTACATACGATGGGGCCATGGTGGTATGTAAGGGATGCTGGAGACAGCAGCACTAGCGTGTCCTGCCTACAGGTCCTTTCACTCAGCCTCTATGGTAGTGGTGTATCCTGTGTACCTCCTGAGTAATGCTCTTTTTTTTTTTTTTTTTTTTTTTTTTTTTTCTTCATCATCTTAAGCTGATAGCTGCTGGCTCAGAGGCCATTGACCTTTTGAGGAGTCTCAAACTGTTTTCCGTCCTTTATGTCTTGCTATGCTGGTTTTTAATAATGGAAAACCTCTAAATAAATTGGAGGTACCATTCTTTAATTGAGGATTCTGAGAGAGACTGAAGTTCAGATGCTATTTAATTCCATTTGCCTGTAGGAAAACAATGGGAAACAAGTTTTCAGTTTTCTCTTCTTTACAAAGAACACATGAGTTATGAAAAGGAGTTGACAAGGTATTCCTTAAGCAGCTGTTGAGATGTAAATTTCGAGGCAACAGACCTTTTTATCAGTAGTTTGGGTTAACAGACTGTTAACCCTGGTCTGTTTCAAAGTGATACTGAGCTGTTTTATTGTGAGGGGAAGTAGAATATGGTATAAAACTGCTAGTTATATCTGTACATTTAGCGTCCTAGGTTTTTTGTTATTGTGGGCATCAGATGTCTTGTGCACCAGACATCTGGAGTGATAAGCAAACCCCATCTTTTGTGTATACACACATAGGTAATACATGGTAGAGTCCTGGAGTTACTAATATACATCTTCTTGATGAGAAAAAGCCCCACACATCCCAATTATTCCTGTTTGGAAAGCAATAAATATTAAGGTTATCTGATATTTGTACAACTGCACCATCCAGGAGCTCTAAGGAAGATTAAAAACAGCCTCATGCTTCACACTAGGATGGCATTCCTGAAGGCCTGGGCATTAAGTACAGCTCATGAGAAAATCTAAGGCACTGGCTATTTTCGATTGTATTTGGATGCTAGAATTAAATCAGAGAGAAAGGATACAACCCAGAAGTCCCATGACGTGTGACGTTGTTCAAGTTGCATTCCTCAGCCATTGTCTTGGTTTCTATGTAGTATTTGTAATGTCGAGAGGAGAGTCTGGATAACTTGTTCAGGAGGTCTGGATGCCTCTAGGCATCCTGACCTACTAAGATGAAAGTTGGAGACTTTCTGCTACCAGGTAAAGGTGTAATTGTGTGATGACAATACCTACTTGGTGACCTGTTATCATCATTGCATCAGACAGCAATTTTTGCAGGTCTGCTTGGAAATAGTTCCCTTATTTACACCCACTGGTTCTTCACTGGGAATGAGAAAAGAAATGAGCATCCCTATTGCTGGCATTGGATGTTAGCCCAGTTTCTGAATGAGAAACATATCGCATATGTGAATTTAGGCACTGAACATTGGTGTTTGGCCTTCAGTCATAATTCCCTGAATCCAGACAGTTCTCAGTAATTTGGGAGAATTTTACTGAATAGCTAATTCTGGATTCAAATTTCACTGCCTATTAGGTGCTCTCATAAACTTTGCCAGTCTCTGAGCCACAAAAACGAAGCTGTGTTTTCCAAATAAGATGCAACCACTTGTTATGCTGGTGTGGGATTTGATAGTGATGAGAAATATTTTCTCATGTCTAGAAGTAAGCCTTCCAAGGTAGGAACACAGCACACTTGCAGCAGTATGTTTACTGAGAAAAAATTTCTGTTGTGCCTTCAAATAAAGGGGTTGTATGAAAGAAGAAAAGAGCGGGTAGAACTTCTTAAGCCAGTTTTGCTGCCAAAACTAGTGCTTCCTAAGCTCTACCCTCACTGTAAAATGATGAATAATGTAGCATCTTTTGTAGTACTGATTTTGTTTGAAGCAAAAAAGCAAGCATCTATATTAAAGGGCTCATCTTTTACAAGCCCTCAGTTCACCTTCAATACTTTAATATGTACCACTAATAATGATTACAGTTGAAGAGATGCCATTTTGCCATATGCCCTTTCATTGGTCTCTAGGGAGTATTTGCAAGTACACAGAGATAAATGTAAGTTATTGCTATGATAATCAAACCATGTGTGTCATATGGCACAGAGAAATGATATACTGTTTAATAAAAAAAGCTTACTTTAATTAAGCAACATTTCATTCAAAAACGTGTATAGGCATTTATCTTGTATATATGATTAAATAAATATACATGTCATGAAAAGAGCTAAAATTCTGTAAGCAGTAGCTGAAGGTTATTTGTTCAGATCTGGAGACCTCATAAAAAGTGATACCTTTTCTTGTCCTCTCACATATTGTACTTAAATGATCTTTCCCTTCTCCCTCTGTTTTACTGGGTACTAATCAGCTGTGTAATTGAACTGGCAACACTTTCATTGCTTAGGTTATCAGTCCATATTTTTAACTAAATTCAACCATCCTTATGTCTAACAAAATATATGAGCTTTTGAATGGAGAAATTCACAGCTGGAGATTTTCAATCACTCAGTAAATAACAGAGGCAGTGGAATTAATTTTGTTTCTTCTTCATGTTCTTGCTCTAGATTTTCCTTCTTTTCTAAAGATTTGTTTTAAAGTTTATAGTTTGCCTATTGAGAATACACATTTCTAAAGGATTTCAGTGGAAGGAAAAAATGCTGTCAGTATACTCTGCCTTCCCTGTTCCAAGACGTTATCCATCTAAAATGTATCCTTTTTTGTTTTGCCAGATTTGATCAGCTCAAGACACTTAGGGAATTTTCCACCCCCCCAACTACTCTTGAATATTTCCATAGCTGAAAAAGATAATCATTCTGTAGTTAGCAGGAGGGTATACCTACCTACCCCAGGCCAGAATATCCTCCTTAAAACAAGAAATCCCTCATGAAAGAACATCGGGTCCTAATCCTGTAGAGGGAAGAAGGAATCACTATGTGGCTAAAAATTAGATTCTAATTATGTATAAGCTGAATAAAATAGGAATCGGTTAATTGGCACCAACACAAAGAATTGCAGAAAACAACCCAGGGCTAGCTCCTGCTGCATCCGGTTGATGGAAGGATTCTCACCCGCTCAAATAGAAACAGCATCAAGCTCCAAATAACTCTAGCATTTTAGCTGCTGTTTGTTTGGTTTTTTGTGATCTTTCTTTCTTTCTTTTCTCTGCTTCTGACAACCTAGCTGTCAGGAAACTAACCTGCTGTTTAATCTAATGATGTGTTTACATTTATTAATCAATTTGAATATATATCTTCCTCAATGTGACATTCTTCCCCCTTGTCTCCTCCCCAGATCTAAGCTGGCAGCCTTCAAAGTGATGAGTATCTTTCTTTCTTTTTCACTTGAGAAAGTGGCACAGAAGTTAAAGCACTTCAAAGAGATTGTTATCTCTCCATAGCTATTGTATAATTAAACAACAACCTCCCCATACCAATGTACCTTCTCCTTGATCGTTAAGTATGAAAACAAAAAGAAGAGGCATCTCCTGTTTGTCTCATCTAACAGATGAGCATTAGCTTTTCACCTTTCTGCTGTAAACTGGCTCGGCTTGGCGTTGTTGGAAAGAAGCTGAACTAAGGCAGAAAGATTTGCATGCTG
Organism: Aquila spilogaster; assembly: GCA_024606505.1. Classification (NCBI taxonomy): domain Eukaryota; kingdom Metazoa; phylum Chordata; class Aves; order Accipitriformes; family Accipitridae; genus Aquila; species Aquila spilogaster. The sequence continues at coordinate 12,416 of JANHGO010005117.1, forward strand.
CTATAGGAAATTACTAATATAATCTCTGTACCAATTGATGAAATTGTGCGGATGTGTGATTAATGATAGCTTGGTCAAATGTGACCTTTTAAATATAGGACAGGATGTGTGGAATGACTTGCAAGATTTAATGTGGATTTTTAAGCTATGGACAAGGGGACACTTTGCTTGTCCCTTTTGCTCAGCATGTCTCAAACAGGTTTTAGCTGTAGCAAATTAGGTAGAGCTAGATGAAATGAGAGCCACCTCCGGCTGAATTATCCAACTTAAAACAGCTTTAGTATGCTATTTTTAGATTTAAATATTCCTGCTTCATGGTGGGAGATGCCAAAGTTAATCTGCTTATGAAGATTCAGACTTCTAAAGTTTCCACATGGGGTCTGTTCAGCAAGAAAATAGATTTTCTGTTTTAGTGTTTTAAACAAATTTAACTTTGGATTTTTAATTTAGCTGGAGGAAGCAAATTGCTATCCAGTACCACATTGTGGTATGGTAGGTAAATCCTTACCGGAGCCACATTTTCAAGCATGCAAACTCGCATTGTGCCACTGACTTTGATGAAGCTACAGGATTTGTGCCATCAGCCAAGGAACTCTCTTCTCTGGAATCAGCCAGTGTGAGTGCTAGGAGAGGGGACAGAATGACATGGCACCAGACACTCTTTATTTTAAGTTGTTTCCACAAAAAAAGCCTGATCAAAGGTGTTTAAAAATCTCTCTCCTATTACTGTAAATGACAGTAGACTGACTGTATAGAACTGTAAAAGTCAACTGAAATGAGAGAGGTGACAGCATTTTACTTTGTTTCAGACTCACTGCAGTATGGTTTAATGAAAGCATCTTCTAAAAGCTAGTTTATGTTTGAGCTGTAATTCATTGTTATATATAACATAATGATAACTATTAGTGTTGCTGATCTACGATAGAGGGCTGAATGTGCAAATAGCTTTTCCTCTAGTCTGGAACTAAATATTACTGGCCTGGCTGCAATCCCAGCTGGCTGGTTAAAGAAATGTGTCAAGGGATCACAGGAATATAGACATCAGTGGTGCATTTGGAATTAAAGCTTGCTCTGAGCTCTTGATTCCTTTGCTCTCCTTAAAGATTTCCAGCACAGTGTGATGTGGATAATTCTTTTTAGCACAAAGAACCTGTCCAAGCAAGTGTCTGAAGTATGGTTTCAGATGAGTTTTCTCTAAGGAAAATATTTGTCTTTAAATCTTTTCAGCTCTAATTAAGCCCACGTACCTACATTTCATGTCTGTGAGCTGTAATTGCTAACATTTGCACAGAGGAGCAAATGAGGAGCTGCCATGACTGCTTTGTAAAATGCATGGAAGCAAAAATGCACACAAGCAGAATCTGGCAGTCAGGGCCAGTCAGTTTAATGACTGACTGACTGGTTCTTGTGAAAAAGGATGCAGCTCTGCTGTATTTGGAGCCTGCTTCAAATAAATACGTCTTCTCTTCAGAACTGGGGATTGCAAACTTCTCTTCCCTTCAGGGATTAGACTGCTTTGTGGCAGCACTGCCAGGGGAAAAGGCTGCTGCAGGCCAGAAGAAGCCTGGGGGAAGGCTGTGCTTGAGGGAGGAACTGTAGCCACAGGACAGAGGTGCCTTTGCTTCCCTCCCAATCCACGATGTAGTTATCAAAAGCACAAGGCTAGGCTGGCAGCTTAGGATAACAGCTACAGAAATAAGGGAGGAAGGGAGGAGAAGTAGTTGTAGCAGACTGCATAGAGAAGAACCAATTCATTTCTTGGCTCCAGTCCTGCTGTGCCCAAGTCCTGCCCGTCCTGCTGGTGCAGCAGGTAGGTGTGGGCGTGATGGAGTTGTCTTATCGCCCCTTTTCTTCCTTCCTTGAGGCAGTAGGAGCTGCTCCCTAATATGCCCATGGCAGAGAGTATGGATCTTAGCTCATTATGCTGTGGATCCAAGCACAAAGGAGAATGCTTCATTTTTTCTATTTGTGGGTTTGCTTGTTCTGGATGAATGGACTGAAATGATTCTGTCAGTGGAGAATGGATATGTGGGATGTACATGTGTTTCTGTCTCCAGACAATAGATACCTTGCTTCTGGAACTGTTCTTTTGGCCTGATTTTTCACCTTGCCCAGCTATCAGTGTAAGTCAAGGCATAGCTTCAGAGATTGAATTATACTACTGAAATGTTACTGATGTGTTGAACTGGTGTGAAGTCAGAGTCTAGCTACTCACGTCAGCTCCCTGGGAGTAAGGAAGGAGCTGAATGCTTCCATGCAACAGAAATAGTCACTGCAGGCAAATCCAGTACCTTGTCTGAGACTTCAGCAAGGACTTCACTGTCCTCAGGTGAGGTGCCAGGGGAGGTATGTGAATCTCTGCTAGTGAACCAAAACCAGAAGTCTATTGCATCAGCATTTATTTACCAGAGTTGTAATGGAGTTTATTCTCTGGGGTTATTATTGTCACTCATTATTAAAGGTCTAATTAATGCTGTTGATTCTTTATTATTGGTTTAGAATTAATTTCTTATTTCCCACTTCATGAATATTAGCTATATAAAAATAAAGCCTTTAATTAATTGACTGAGTTAACTTTTCCAATATACGTCAGTCGTGCTCCTTCCCACACACGTATCCAGAAGGGCAGAATAAAAGTGACATATGGTAAAGGAAGCAGAATGTCTAAGCTCAGGTCATTAAGGTGGTAATAATAAAGGCTTCACCAAATGGAAAATGCCACCAGTCTACTCCAAACTGTCTTGATCAACACTCAATTCATTTTTATTGTTTATAGTGTTAATTATTTTGGGGGGAGGAAAAAAAAAGTATAAATTTAATTCATAGCATGGTTGTTAAATTGTAAATAACTGAAACTGCTGAAGTTTTTCCTCTAATAAAATTGTAATTGGCCTTTTAAAGTAACTGCACTAATAAATTTCTCTTCTCCCTCCTCCTCATACTTAATAAAGCAGAGATTCTTAGTTGCCATAAGTCAGCGTCACTCCTTTAGTCCTGTGAAATGTTGCTAGCCTATACCAACTGAGAATCTGGCCCAAAGTAGGGGTGAGACAAAGAAAGAGAAACATCATCTACAAGGTATTTGTGTACAGGATTGTTACTCAGGCTGAAGTCAAGGCTTTGCCACTTACAGAGGAGCAAAATACGCCATTAAAATTATATATACTCATTGAGATGTTTTATATATAGTGATAGAAATTTGGAGTAAAAAATATAGTTCCGTTTTGCAGTTGCTGCTAGTTACATATTAAACTGATTTTATTAATGTACTAAACAAATGATAGCTGTAATGCACCACTTCTCAGTATGTTTTAAGTACCTATGTGTTGCTTGTTGTTGTAGCACCTCTGTACCTTCTGATCCACAGTGTACCTAATCTCAACAGTGTCGTTGTTAAATGGGGCAAAAACCTAGATTCATCCCATTTTAGTCCCATGGCTTGAATTACCAGAACTACATGTTTGAACTGGCTGTGCACCTGCTGTGGAAGGACAAGGGCCTCCAAAGGGTGACTACTTTTATAAAGTACTTTTATATGGTGATACGAATGATTGAGCCAGGCTGCTCGGGCAATGTGTAGTGAAGCAGAGAGATGAATAGAGGTCTTCCAAATTTTGAATGGCCTGTGACTTCAGGAGTGTCCTCTCCGCAATAATCTTAGAGAGACTGTTCTGATGTTTTGTTCTTATTCTCTGTGCCATTTCTGATAGCAGCCGTGCCTAGAGACATTTCTTTCTTAAAATCACCTTGGATAAAGTCATTGTTTTGTGCACAAGAATGCTTCAGGTTCCTCTGCTTACTACTGTCAATATATTTCTGGGTTTTGGATGTGAAGCCTCTCTCTCAGTGATTAGTGTATTTCTAGGACGGTTCATCTACAGATTCTGCATTAAATATTGAGGCTTGTACGTGCAACCTTTATAGTTTTGCATGTGTACAGAAGATTTTATACATGGCAGTACACATTCCCAAGTGCAGTGATCCCATTTTCTTGGGTTTGTACTTGCAGATTTTGGTGTACCTTTGCATTCATACAGCAGGTATGTGATATTCTGGCAGCAATTTGACCTGCACAGGAGTGTGGCAGAAGCCCCAGTGTGGAGCACAGTCCTGGAACTCGACTCTGGTTTCAGGTGCTGGGTTGTGCAAGCACATAACCATGCTCCTCCACATGGATGTAGGGCAGGGCTCTCCCCCTTACTGCCAGCAGCCACCCAGCTTCCATAGTCCCTTTAAGTTCTAGAGAAAGGAAGCCACCCAAGATATCACTTAGTGATACTGTTGTAGCTGCAGTCTCCCAGTTGTACTTGAAGAACCATTCCTCCTGTTCCAGACATGGGAGTTTGTAGATGCACCAGAAATTGACCCTTACATGTCAGATTGAAAGAAACCTGCTCTTGGTGACTAATTATCCTGAGTCTGCAGGGTGGCTTGCTGATTCCCTGTAAATAGCACTTAGTCTAGTCTCAACCTGTTAAAAGTGTATGATGCTTAACGTTTTTTTTCCCAAGTATTTCATTTTGACAGCACTATAAACAAAAGCACTTCTATGCATCTTTCTTCACTGAATTATTTATTTGACTGTAGATATGAATCATTCTTTATTGCGGAATACAGTGCAGTCAGGTCCTAGTACTAAAACATCAGTGCTAATTAGCAGTGGAAATAAAATTGTCAAAAATACTTGATCCTAATTAGGGTCTTTTTAATGTTTATACACTGTGGACTTGATCTTCCTCCCAATGACTGTGTAAATCTGGATGCTTTCATTGAGTGTAGTATGGTATTCATGCAAATGAGATGATAACTTTATGGCTTGTTCTTATGGTTATTATATGCTGTTAGCTAAATAAGAAAGCAGTTCAAACTTTAAATTAAGTAAAATCAGTCCACGCTTCCTACTGCATATCTAAAGCATAGACATTTTAGCAGCTATGCAATTCAAGAAGTATAGATCTGACCATACTCTGAAAAATAATTACATATTCTTATCTATTTTACATAGGAATATGTGTAGATAATTAACTGACTCGTTTTTATATTAGCTGGAATTGTTCAGTTCATATGGCTAAAGTATTAGACTTGATCTGCACGACAAGCGATATGGAGTCATGTGTGTTAAAAGTTACTCAGGTCCTCTGAGGCTTCCCCACATAGTTCATTTTACCTTTCTGTTTCTTTCCCTTTGAAATCAATTATCTGTCTGTCTTTTTCTTAAGGGAAGCTCAGCTACTTCTCGATGTAATTCCTCAGCTGTTCCCCATCCATTTTCCCAATTGCCATGTTCATCAAAACACTCAATTCTATAATATTGCCTCAGCTTTGTACTTCTGTCCCAAGAGTTTTCTAGAATAACCTTTTGATGGTTGGGCCCAAAACCTAGATTTAACCAGATGTGAAATCGGTTTGGATTTAGTATTTTCATCCATGTCTTCGCAACTGAGAAAAAGTTTAGATTTGTATCTGAACCTGATTGAACTTTGAAATAGGTCACGTTTAGTGAACTTGCAGGATCTCATCCTTGATAAGCAGGAGTTTTTGAATCCTGAGTTGTCTCTCACTGACTCCTGGTGATCTGACCGGGACCTCCAGAGGCACTTCTGCAATTCCTCTAGTCCAGACTTTATATGCTGTAGGCTATTCTCTCTAAGGTCCGTGCCCTGTACTTTATAAGCATAAAGACAAAAAGAAGTATATATTCTTTGTTTTTGTGAAATGAAAGTGAACTTCAAAAATCATAACTGCTTTTTCTTAAGAGTTAAATTCAAATGCAGTTATGCCAAAACAACATGGTTGCAAACTGTTTATTTTTGCAGCTACATAAGTAGAAGCTAAAGTAGAAAACATTTTTTTACAGCAAATAATTGACATGTTATTTTTCTCCTTTATAAATTGCTTAAGGGGGCTTATGATTTTATTAATATATTTATAAATTTGTTATAACTGGATAATTATGTAGATAATTCTTGAGCTGTTAAATAGTTTATAAACAATTTATTTTGAGGATTTTTAGTTCAGAATGCAGGGGTTATCAGTAGCTGGTTTCCTGGGTTCATGACTATCTCTGGGTTCTTGCTTTTTCATGGTCTGTAGGATGAGTGTTGCGTCCCCATGTGGGACCTTTAAGGAATATTGGAGTAGAAAAGAAATAATAGTGACTTTAGCTGGCCTGATTTAGCCATGCAGCATATTAGGTTTCTGGTATGACAATCCCACTTTGAATCTTGCTGTCTGGGAGTATTGTCTAATGTTTAGCCCTAAATAGAGCCAGGTCTGAACCGATGCCAGATCAGGCTGAATTACTTCAGAGATTTACTTGAGGATTTGCTCACCCCAGGTTCTCTTAGGTCAGGTAAGAATAGAAACTGCTTTGCTGTTCAGCAAAAAATTAGAGAGGTATTCTGAAGAAATAGATCACTTCTTTTGCATATAAGTCCTGAACGAATACCCAGATGAAACTGTTTCCCCGTGCCAGCCTCCTTTGCTGTCCTGAGTTCAGCTTTATGGGGACTTGAGCCTGGTTCTGTCTTGCTGCAGCCCCATTAGCACAGTCTGGAGAGGCCATCTAGGCAGTGCATAGATGTACAGTGACATACACGTTTGTGTTTGATTAAATATGATCCAATAAATGGAGAGATTGCATTTATCACCTGTCTGAGGAGGTTGAGTAGGTAACAGGGGAGATGCCTAGGAAAGAGCTGTTCAGTGTGCTTTAGATTGGATCTCATTTCATTCCAGAAACTCCAACTCGTCAATTCCACTGCATTTAAGATGACTGTAATGAGGGATGTAATGTCTCTGTGAATTACCTTAAAATCTTTTAAAAGCTCTGTCACTATTCTTTCCCTTGAGATTAAAGACTAATCTTGGGTATTCGCCATCTAGGAATCTACCTAATTACCTGAGGTTGTACGCTGGTCAGTAAGAGATACTTTGTGAAGGACAGGGGAATTGTTCTAGTGTTTGAAACGTCAGTAATTGGGCACATCATTCCCCTGGAGATCGGTTTGAGGAGAAGGAGCTAGGAAAGTCCTGATCTTTTAACAGGAAACTCCTATTTCATGAGATGAGCCATCTCCTAAAGTGGGTCATCTCCCTACCTCTGGGACTTTCCCACAAAGTGGCTGGGTTGCATGAGGACTTCAGACTGGGCAGAAGACAAGGCTCAAAGAATGTATTGCTGCATCCAAGAAAGTTGCTGGCTGTTCATAAATCCAAAGTAATTTCCCCTAGTTATAAAACAAAATTCCCTTTCTAGTCTAGTGAGTAAAAAGTATAAGGATGCTATCAGCCCTTCCCTTCACAGAGACAGTCTCATGCACTACTGTAGCAGCTCTGCAGCCCCTTTTGCTTCATCATTCTCCCTGCCTTTCCCAGGCTGCACTGAACTCTATTCCCTGATTGGCTCCCAACTCCTTCAGAGCATTTTAACTTGCAAAACATAGTTGCTCATACAGAGCAACTAGTTTTGCCATTCCCTGGAGATCCATTCTGTCTGGCTTGTCTCATTGACGTTGCTCACTGGCTAGTTCTCCTGGGTCTCATATTGTGCAGACTGGAAGGAAGGGCTCTCATTTGTCCAAAAGAGAGATGAGGGCTGTGGGTTGTGTTTGCAGGCTTGAGTGAGTTATTGCTCCCAGCTATCCTCCTTACCTTCCTGTTGGAGGTGGCTAAATGAGATGTATCCCCTCCCTAATCACTGCAGGATGCAGTTAGGCCTCATACTGATATGCTGGGCTTTACAAGACAGTTGGACTACTGCTCTATCTGTCTGCTGTGGGATCAGACATGAGGACGATGGTCACTTCATAGTGCCAGCTGAGTTTGGGTTTCATCCCAAGTCAGAAGCCACTTGCCTTGAGGGAATGGGATGAGGAACAAAGTTCCAGCTAGACGGAGAGCAGTAAGAGCCCAGCCTTGCACTGATTTGGCATCAGTCCTTCAATGGGAAGGGCTCATGATGGTTAATACCCATCGTGAGAATTGTGAGGCAATTAATAATTATTAGAGGATTTGTTTCTCCCACTGAGCTGTTTTTAAATTTGTGCTGTGAAGCCTGCTCAGCAATATAGTATAGAAGCAGAATAAATAATCTTGTACTTGGATCATACTTTACTAATGGAGTCTTTTTCCTGACCAGCTCAGGCCAGCAGTAATACGGATCCTTCAAGCCAGGATCACCCAGCTTCTGCCCATCCCTGGGCCAACAGCTCTTCAGGTTGACCTTGAAATAGAGATAGTTAAAGTCCTGTCTATGCAGTAGCACTGGAAAGCCTTTAAAACCCAGTGGCCTGGATCTGGCTTGCAGCTTACTGGTAGCCTGCCCTTGCAGGCAGGGCTGATCTGAAGGCACATCCTGCTTATTATACTTGTTCAGCCAACATTACCAGGAACATGACTATTCCCCAGTTTCTTTCCACCGATGAGGAAATATTGCATTGGTAACTCTCTATCCTAAGCAAGAGCAGCAAGGGAAGCCCACAGAGGAAGCCAAAATTCAGTCTTAATTCAGAGAGTAAAGTCCTAGTGCTGTTGAACTTGGAGGTAAAATACATCCTTGGTGCAAGGTGCTCACATTCATGGTGCTCAGATCCAGGACAAACACAGTACAGGCTTGGGAAAGGATGGCAATCTTAATTCCTTCTCACACGATGTTAGTTTAAATTGGGTCCCTAGGTATAGTTCAATAATAAATATGTAATAAACTACTGAACTTTTGAAAGTTTTCCCTGTAAAGTTATAAAATATGCAAAGTGTTGCTTGAGAGACTGAAATGGTTTCTTCACAGTCATGTTTACCCAGTAGATCATACATGTTTATTAAGTATCTTAAATCCTTTATTAGGGTTACCCAAAAGAGTTATTTTGTTCTAGCTGTTAAATCAATATTTAGGCAGGTTTAAGCTACTTATAATTTTTCCAAGGCAGTAGAATGGCTTCTGTGCTTTAATCTATCCAAAAAGAACACATCTAGAAAGTATTTTTAAGTACTTTGAAGAAATATTATGACACTTTGTTGACAAGGTAACTCCATCTAGACAGCAACGTGAGGAAAAAGTGAAAAGACAGGGATTGCTTGACTTTGAAAAAAGAGTAAAGAACATTCTTCTAACATATTTCCATGACTCTTGTCTGAGCTGAAACTGATGAATAGAAAGTTAAGGGTTCTGGATTTTGATGCTTTTTACACCATATCCTAGGACCATGAGTTCTACCAATGCATGATGTTAATATTAAGTGCTTCTTTTTATGTATTGTGCACAAAATATATAATGTGTTGGGAAATAGACAGTTGCCTGATGGTTTCTGCAAAGTAATACTTGATGTCATGCTTCTAGAAAGTAGTTTTCTCCTTAGAAGTTGTTAAAACACTCTTATCAAGCCTTAGTTTTATTTTTAAGCTATAGAAAACTGTTTAAAACATGTTTGTTATGCAAAAACTTTCCATCTCAACATGGCAAGTATGTATAGCAAAAATTATTTGGTTTTCAGACTGAATTGCTGAACCATATTTCACACATTATAAGATGCATAAACACATACTAGTAGAAAAGACTTGGTCTTGAAAATACTCTACTTATACATATAGGAATCTATGGGATGAGGTTCTTAATTTATTACATAAGATGGCCAACACAGAATTGGAGGCATTTCTTTATGGTAATTAAATAAATTATCTTGGAGAGAATGTAGATGTTAAGTTTAACATTTCATTTAATATTTCCCTAGGCCTTCTATATTTAAGTAAACTGGAACTGGGATTTTTGTTCGGATCATTGAAATACTCCCACTTCTTGTTTATTCTCAGTGGTAGTATCACACTCCTATTCTGTGTTTTTAGGGTGAAATAGAACATCCAAGTTGATGATCAGACTTTTTATTCCTGCCACAGAAAATAATGATTTATTTGACTTTGGCCATCTTGTAAACATCCTAGAGCACAGGAATCAAACAGAGAAATACATAAGACATCTTTATTGATTTATACATACAATGACATTTACAGTGTGTGGTTGCCCAAAGTAGCAACATACAATTTGATCTAAGCATGGATATAAGTTCCCAGGCTCAGCCTCAAGAATAAACAAAATGGCAAAACTGGAATTCAAGGAAATGGTCATAGACGAATCTTCTGAAGAATTTCCAACTCATTTTACATGTCGTTCAACTTAAATCATCAGATCATCTTTCTATGTTAGAATGGCAATTTTTGTTTTGGAAAGCTGCTTGCTGTAGATGAGAGTTTTGTGAGGGGATGAAGGTCACGACAAATAAGTCAGCAGTTACATGATATGGTATCTAAAACACTGGCATAATTTCCCTACTCCAAACAGAGGGAAATTTTGAAGTATACCATTGCTGTGCCAGCAATGAGAGCCATGTCAGCAGACCTAAATCCAGACTTTGGGTTTGTTTGTGAACTCTAGACTCTCATTGAGTTATGTGCAAAGGTGGGCCTGTATCAAAACACAATAGGTAAATATATTTGAGTCTGGTGTAGATCAAACATGTTGCATGCTCCTGTACCATCAACGGGCTTTACGAAATACAATGCAAAATCTTATATCTGAGTTGGACCCGAGCATTACATTTACGCAAGTAGTGGCATTGGATTGTCATTGTACTGTGGTCACTTCAGTGATTCTGGAGACACATAGAATACAAACGTGGTTTTACGCCTTTACTCAGTAGTGGAGTTGAGAGTATAAGAGAGTTTGTTCTCAACAGATGGGTTTTATATCCAGTCCAGAGAGAGAAAAAATGTCCTCCTGTATGGAATATTGCCAGTTTGAATCCTGATGAAAGGATTAGTGTCTTTGGATCTGGGCCCTGGAAATGGCTGATTTAATGCTATGTCTTTTACCATTTGTCTTGGCAGCTGATGTTTTACCAGTGGCACCATGTGTTTATATACAGGGTTATCCAAAGAGAAGAGTAAATGGAATGAGGGGCCGCCCATGACTTGAGTAGGTCATGTTGTTGTAGTAACGTATTCGCAGCGCCAAACGGGACAGCTACTTCCCCCAAAACCTGTGTGTCGTCAGCTTGTGTTTCACTTTCCCTGCAGTGTATTTGGACTGGGTTTTAGGCTACATATTTTTTAATATCCTGAAAGGAGGTTGTAGTGAGGTGGGTGCTAGTCTCTTCTGTCAGGTGGCTGGAGATAGGACGAGAGGAAATGGCCTCAAGTTGCA
>JANHGO010005118.1:0-23607 GCA_024606505.1 Aquila spilogaster
ATTAGAGGTTAAAACTACAGCAGAAACTCATAACGTAAGGGTTCATTGCACTGAGGAAAACAGAACAAAGGAAAGCAGTGCAGGAGCAGCGTGGTGTAGGTGGCAACAAGGTGAGCTTGGGCTGTGGGAAGCGGAGGGGTTTCTCCATTAACAGTGCTTTAAAGAGGTGATATGCGGTATTTCTTCCCTTCGAGCTGTTTGTTAAAAACAAAAGCAAAAAAACAACAACAAACTCACAATGAACAAAACAAAACAGCATTTCTGTATCAAAACAACGTAGGAATTATCTGTACGAAAATTCCTCATTCCAAGACTGCACAGCCGGGAATGGTTTTGAGACGAGGAAGGGCAGAAACTATTTGCACTTTTCTCAATAATAATATATATATCATTTTTTCTTTCCTTTTAAATCGTAATGCCACCAAACACGGGCATACCAGCAATGCTTTGCACAAGGAACCAGCACAATTTCAGTGCCCAGTAGGTCTGGAGAACAGGGGTATCTCTCCCCTGAGCAAACGCAGACTTGGCAGCAGCCTCTCCCCGGCCGACCCTGCAGCTCCCACAGGCTCAGGGCACTCACTGCCGCTTCCTTCACCTTCCCAAAGGCTGAAACTCTACCTCCAGCCCGGCTCCCAAGGAACACCCGAGCCCACCCAACCTCCAGAGCTGCGCAGCTCCGGCTGCTGCTGGAGTACATGGGCCGCAGGCAGTGCTGCGCTGCAGCAGGGAGGGAGGCCAGGAGCAGAGGCCAGGAACAAAGGCTGGCCATCAAAGCCACGCAGAGCAGGAGCTGAAACAAGCATCCAGGCTCCGTGGCACGGCTGCAATGTCTAATAACTCATGATCAGGCATGTTCTGCCACACTGCTCCAATGCCAGCATGAGAAGGTGCCCACCAGTGACGGTATCGAGACAGATCAAAAACTGCATGTCCATACAGACCTCTCTGGGAACACGAGGAAGTCACGCAAGCTCTCAGAATCTCAAACTAAAGATAATCCTTTCTGGAATCGCTGCCTCCCTCCATGCAATCTTTGAGAAGAAAGCCTGGTTGATGCAGCACCTACCAAGACACGCTGCTTGTCTAAGCGGGGTGCAATACAAGTGAAGGGAAGCACGCTTTTTGTTTGCTGGTTTGTTTACTGTAAGCAGCTACATTCTGCAGTCTGCAGCACGATGGCTCAGCAGCCAAGTCCCATTACTTTGCTGGGAAAGGGAGGGAGGCAGAAAGACTCTCCAGCAGTTTCCCAGCCAGAGCAAGGTAGCAGAGTGCATGCTTCCTGTCTCCATCCCCAGATGAATTTGGCAGCACAGCATGACAGAGCAGCGTGATCAGTTCCCAACAGCGACAAGTGTGCACAGCCTCAAGATAGGTTCGCTTCCTATTAAATGAAGACCAGGCCTCGGATTTTTTCAAAACCAGGTGTCGAATTTTTCTTTTTTGTGGGGGCTTTGCCACCCCTGCGATGCTTTACATTTGCCAGCTGCCAGCCTCTGTTTGGAAAGCACAGCTTCCTCACTTAGCAGCGCAACTCCATAGGCGTAGCAAATTAGGTACACGTTTGGCAAGCAGCTTTAGACCAAAAAAAAAAAAATAAATAAAAAAGAAGAAAAAAAAGAGAAAGAGAGAGGAGGCAATGAGGCGCATTACCCCGCACGGGGCGCCCCGTACTCCCGCAGCGCTCGGTGCCCGCACGGAGCGCTCGGTGCGCTGCCGCCGGTGCTCGGCTACCCCCTGCTGGGCCGCCGCGGTGCGGGGCCGGCCCGCAGCCAGCGCTGAGCCGGGCACCTTGCCGCCGGGCCCCGCTCCTGCTGCTGCTGCTGCTGCTTTGGGTCCTAGAAACCAAACACGTAAAAAAAACCCAACAGTTCCAAAGGAAAAAAAAAAGAATAGTTGTTCTACACTATACCGCAATGAAAGGCAGAAACATGTAAAATTAAGTTGGATTCCGGAGGGGCAGCGTGCGATGGGGTTAAGATTGCTGGTCATTCAACCGCTTTTCTCCGAGTTGCAAAATGTTGCTCCTGACACGTTTTGTTCTTTTCATTCCGCTTATTTTTGCCGGCAACGCAGAAAGAAATTGACGTTTGAACTACATCAACAGGGGCTGCGTTTGCACGGAGGGCTCTCCCCCAGCCGGTAGTACAGGGGTAAAAATAGATGCAAAAACTTCATCCCGTCAAACATTTGGTAGCATCACACAAACAGCCAAATTATACTGACCACCGGATTAATACAAGGCTGAATTAGTCTCTAACCTCTCAGATTTTTTTAATACCGGTAAGGCACCGTCATCCCTTGTTGCTTTATCTGAATACAGCATGTAGCAGACAGACACGTCCCTCGTGCTAGCGCAGGAAAGGGGAAGAAGTTTTCATTAAAGATGGTTGCAAAGGGATCGTTGCTGGGCTGGAGTCACCTCCTCACTTCTGTCCTTTCGGCAAGCTGTCCTCGCTGGAGAGGTGGCAGCAGCAGCTTTGCGGGTGGGCAGCATGGTGTGCTGTCTGCGAGTCAGCGGGGGCTGTCAGCCAGGGGATGGGCTGTAAGCCGGGCTTCTCCAAAGTGAGACAGCCACTCTGTTTTGTCGCCTATATTTAGATCTAGCTTGCTCTCAGGACGCGTAACCTTTTCAAAGTTTCACTCCTGTAAGGACTGAAGTGCAAAAAGCAGCATTTCAAAGCTACAGGCCAGCAAGGAAAAGAGAGATCCAATCCTTCTGCTGCCGCTACTGACAGAAAGCCTTTGCTCTGCTCAAAATTGTTTTTGCTTCTACTATGGATTCACTCACAATTTATATTTACTTATTTAAAATCAGGGCAGGTCTGATAACATTTCCACACAGCTCCAGCCAAGCACCATCTCAGTTGTTCACCACTGGCTGTACACTGATGGACAATCATTCAGCAGCTCCCTAACACCAGTGCCCAAAGGAGACTATGCCTTATTTCCCCAGGCTGGGGACCTTGGAGGGAAGGGATGGACGTCTCTACTCACCGGTGCCAGCCTCCCACCCCGTGCTGCTCTGCCTGGAGAAAACAGGAGACCCTGGCAGCAGGCCTGGAGGAAACATCCTGTGTGCACCAGCTTCATCCCTTGGCTTCCCTCTGACAGAAGTCAAGGTACAGCAGGGGAAGTCTGCAGGTGACAGGGAGAGTGCCTGCATCTCATCCCAGCAGAATACCAGGAGCAGAAAGGGATACATCCAGAGCTCAAAGCTAAGAAACAGTCACAGAGGTTATACGCAGTCCTTCATTCTGGGGATGGACCGTATGTCCTGGTCTTCTTCAGAACAGTACATCTTCACCTTCACATTGCTCTCCCAGCTTTCCCATGAGCTACCTGCAGTTCTCCCCTAGCCTTCCCTGATGCTCCTTCTGGCTTTCAGTATGACTCCTACGGCTCAGCGCTGGGTCTACAAGGTTGCACATGCAAATCTCTCTCCAGGCACAGAACTTTCCTAGAGCTAGGTAAACTAACAGCATCCCTAACCTTACTTACTCCTCTGCTAGTCTTTGTAGAGTTTCTCCTCAGCTTCTGTCCTAGCTTCCTTGACAACACCTTTTGCTGGCAGGTGCTAAAATTGTTTCCAGTCCATCAGGCATTGCATAGCTATCTAGTGATGACTCGTGGTTAGGTACATAGATTCTACAGTCCCACTGCTTTGCAGGGTATGTCTGTATTGAAACCTTCACGATGCATTTTCTCACTACCCTCATCGCGATATGTGAAGAACAGAATGACTTGGCAATTTGGGGGAAACAGGAGAATTCCAGGTATTGGGAATTATTACTCCTTCACAGAGAATTAATTTTCAGTGAAAGATATGAGCAAAGAAAGAATATGAAAGGTATGCAGATTGTATTGGATATGAAGAAAGAGAGAGGAGGAAAGAGAGAGGAGCTACAACAAAAACTGGCTGCTTTGGATAAGGAATAGGCTTGAGTATTTTACATCCACAAGATTTCAGTTCAAACACTGTGAGTGATTCAGCTTGGAGTGTCAGTAAATCAGCAACAATAGCAGAGCAGACCTCTAAACACAAAGTATTTGTCCAAGGGAAGTCACCGCTCAACCTCTGCTCCCACTAATGTGTCCCAGTGCAAACTGGGATAGGTATCGACACAGTTCCCAGCAAAATCAATGACTCATGGTGACATGATTCATTTCTGGTTCTAACATCTGGCTAAAATTTTACGCATGCAAAGCCTGTGATTTGTACAAACAATTACTTTAGAGGAACAAAAATCTTTGCAATTCACCATGTCATAACCAAACCATCTGTCCAGCCACTATGGGACCATGCAGATGAAACGAAGGCAGGAGGTGGCCCATTTTGCCCACTGTGTTTGGTCCAAGATCACAGAAGCACAAAATTGTTGGGGTTGAAAGGGACCTCTGGAGATTACTTAGTCCAAGCCCCGCTATAGCAGGTTCCCTACAGTAGGCTACATCCATGCAGGTCTTGAGTATCTTCAGTGAAGGAGACCCTACCACCTCTCCGGGCAGCCTGTTCCAGTGCTCCATCCCCCTCACAGTAAAGAAGTTTCTCCTCATTTTCACGTGGAACTTCCTATGTTCTGGTTTGTCCCCATTTCCCCTTGTTCTGTCACCGGGTACCACTGAAAAGAGCCTGGCCCCATCCACTTGACTCCCGCTCATTAGACAGTTATAAGCATTGATAACATCGCCTTCTTCTCCAGATACCTACTTTGGTCTTGTATCACTGGCAACAGGAGTCCACTCGTGTTATGTTTTAAGTCCATTAGAATCTCTACAGGACAAAACTATTCTGTTGCCAACTGGTTTATATCCATACCTTAACAGTGAAAACCGTAAGCAAGAGCCGTTCATGCTCTGCCGATAGGCAAATGAAGAGAGCTGGTTAAAAGAATTGGCACGTGATGCATAAGCCTGCCTGCTACACGTACAATGTTACTAATAACATTCCTTTATTTCTCAGAAAATTGGAAGCATTTGATATATGATTTCACTGTTTCTCTCAGCCACAGAGAGGGCAAATCCCAGAATATCAAATCAAGTCAAAAGTGTTTAGATCCTATCACAAGTTCAGTTCCTTATATGAATGTGAGTAACCCAGTGTACATACAGCATTCTTGCCAGAGCAAATTAATGTTGAAAGCTGAGACATGAGAGACACCTTCCTTAGCCAAGCTGAACTACCCTTGCCTAGAGCGTACAGTATGTGGCATTTAACAGGGTCTGCCCTGCAGAGCGAGCTTTGCTGGATTGTGTCATGTTCCTGGAAAAAACAAAAAGATGAATGGGCAGCAACACAAACACATCCCTCGCTGTGAAGAAGGCCTTTTAGATAACATGCACTATGTCATTCTGGTACCCCTCGCTTGGCAAAACACAGGCTTAAAATATATTCCTTTAAGATAACAGTTTGTCTTCAGACAGTTCTAGCATAAATCAAACAAGCGCAGAAAACAGAAAGACCTTAATTAAAAGGTCATTTACATTATTTCTCCTGCCCTTAAAGCAGGACGAGCTGCGGCGTGTTATTTCTGACAGATATTTGTATAACCCGCTCTTCAAAATCTCCAGCACAGATTTGGCCGCTTACCCAGACTATTTGTTACAACTCGTAGTTGTGCTCCGCAGAGCATCTCATGCTGGCTACAAATAGACTTAGGGGGCAGGTATAACAGGAGGAGTAGTAAAGGTCAAATAAGACTGTCCTAATTGGGCAAAATGAAAGAGTATTGGCTATCCAACAATTATGTTTTGAAAACAAGCTCTGGCCAGTGACAGAACCCCAGGTACACAGCACAGCCAGGTGAGTAGACACTGAGCTGATGCAGAAGCAGCCTCCGTTGTCTCTGCACGGCCCCTTTGATGCTGGAAGCATACAGTCTGTACAAGGACAGGCTACGTGCAGCTGGTGCCCAACCAGGGCCTGCTGGCGCTGCCTGGGCTTTTAGCTCAGCTCGTGGGGAACTCAAGGTAATTTCCACCAGGGTAACTGAGCTTACCGACAAACGTGATGCACAGAGATTTTGTTCTTTCTGCATCTTCGTAAGTCTAAGATGTCCTACATTATGTAGTCTTAGCAGTTTTGTCACAGAACAACTGATTAAAAAGGGGTAAGATGTCTTTTTTTTTTTTCAGAGATGCTTTGCTTTGACAGAGGCGGTGGCACATCGCTCACCAGAAGAGCAACTGAAGTCACATGTGAAAATCAGGAAATCCCCTCTTTACCCTGGCTGGCACATGAGCAAACCAGCCAAGAGCAAAGCGTTGTCCAATGTCATTTTCATCTTCCAAAATGACTTAGTATGACTTTAGATGCCACTCACAATTTATTTCATGGTGTGCACAAGGGTTTTGATGAGCAGCACCCTCTGTCTAAGGCACATGGCTAGTACGAAAGCAGCCATCCCAACGCAGAGGCCTGGCTGCGCAGCTCAGTGTTGTAAGCAGGGATCTCCAAAAGGACTGCCCTTCAGGAAACAGAGAGACGTCGCACTGACAAGAGCGCTGGCAAACGGAGGAGGCAAGATCACAAAACAGAACAGCACTTCTTTTACACCCATGTGCACGCCCTGAAAGATCTTTTCTTTTTTCTCCTCTTTAAACGTAGGTCCCCACAGTTTCAACAGCTTTTCTATTGACACAGTAACAGAAGAGTATAGACTTTAACTTACACCTTTTCCACAAAGCAGATGTCATTTCTGGTGAGAACTGGCATATTTTTACCCTTAGAATGATCTCTGCTTTTATATGCCTAATTAAATTTTAGCGGTCCCTTGCTTAAATAAAGATTTATTAGCTGTTAAAATTGTAGCATAATTCTTCTGCCACCTACACACTATCCCTTAACATATTTACAAGCAGGCTGGCTTATCCAGTATATAAAAGGTGGGTGATTTAATATTATGTTATTGGTGTCAATTACTAAAATTCAGCCTCACAACAGAGCTTTCTGAAGATACTGCTCCTTAACCCTGGAACGGGCAAAACACTCCACGAAAGAGAAGTTGTGAGTTTTAGAGCTCAAGTACTTGAAACAGTCGAACTCACTGTGGCAACCAGGAGGTTTTATCCCCATGTTCACGTCTTCCACAGACATGATATGGGCTGAAGTGACGTCCAACGGAGAAGGAATTTCTGAGATGTGTTTAAAGGAACTGAAGTTTGCATTGTCAGAAGCACCTACTTACGCCCTGCTTCTCATTTCTCTTTGTGCGTGAGAATGTATATGTTTTGTATGTATATATTTGCATACATAAATTTATATCTTCTACCTGGAAGAAAACAGTAACGCAACAAAGCGCAGTGTTGATCAAATGACTGGACATAACTTTTTTATATTTCTGGTTTTCTTGTTGGTTTGTTTAAAACTCAGTTATTTAAAATGATGAGAAGATTACTGTTTTGTTGGTCTTTCATTAGTTTTAGTTCACTGAAGTCCTGCATGCTAACATAACTACAGCACAAGAAACATCCTTCTTATGGAGCTGTAAGCCCTTGCCTCTCTTCCCCATGCACCATACCTTGTAAACACCACTGCTACAAGCAATTGTGTTCCATGTGTTTGTCAGATTTCATCTTCCTGCTATAGTTTTAATACTGTTCAGCTACAACTAAAGCTTTTGATAATTTCAGATACGCTTCAAGAGCTAGAGACGAATTGTTCATCTCATGTCATTTTACATTCACAGGTCAGGATCTCTTTGAAAAGTCACAAAAAGCAAGCCACTCAAAAAATGTACAATATATTTATGTCGTCACAGGGTAGGCCTCACATAAATCAGCATACAAAATCCCCTCTTACTGAAATCTGCCACAGTGAACATCAGAAGCTGTAAAGAGAAGCTAATAGGAAACTGTCTTTTTGTGTAATTTGCACGCATACACGCGCAGACGCGTGCACACAGAGCAGCCTTAGCTATGTGCTTCTCCATGTATGTGCAACACATTCACAGAGCCAGTTGCTACAGCAAAGATGTCACCAAGCATAGCGGTAAGTCTGGAACAGAAACAAGTGGAAAACTAGAAAAATTCAGTTTTGTATTAACTTTTTTTCATACAGACATTGCTCCTCTGCCTTGCATTTGTAATTACAGCCAGTAGCTGATGATGACTCTCTCTTGATTTTTCATGCATGCATTTCAAGGTCTATATAGCATACTAAATGCACATATCGGATACTACATGCATATACAGAGGACACACATCTGAAGACTTCTGCAGCCAACACGGATGCTGTGACGTTCTCCCTGTGCACCCAGAGCTGCTCTACAGGCATCCTGTGGAGAACACAAGGACTCATTCTGCACTCAAATGCAGGAAGCCCCATCTGGCTTGCAGAGCACCCCACACCCACAGTGAGACCAGGATTTATCTTTGGGAGCCAAGCTGGACACATCCTTAGGGATGTAAACTGACCTGACAGAACTGCTGGATTCTCTCCAGCGCTGACTCCCAGCAGAGGAGTCCAGGGGCACAGGAATCTGGCCAACACCATTACCAACAATCCTGAACAAGTTGCTGTTTGGCTAGTTTGGGGGAGGCAATGCTCCCAGATGAGGAAATGCGGCAGAGGTCTGAAGATATTTAGATATTCCAAGTGCTGCCACGTAGAGAGAAAACATCGAACTGAACAACTCTTGGTAATCAGTCAAGTGAAAAGGGCTAAGTCTCAAACTCCATTTTTGTTTTTCTCTTTTTGAGATATAGGTAACAGCACCGATTCAAAATGCACACGAATGTAATGCGCAGATAATTTTTCCTCTTCTGTTGTCATCTACAAAAGCACCACTGTAGCATGTTCACCCCAGAGAGTCCTCTGGAATAACTGTTTCTACAAAAAGTTGTCCTTCTGTATGACCATGGCCGTCAGGCAGAGAAGTATTTATATTTCCAAGCCTGGACAAAAATGTAATGCTAACTCCCTAACAACGGTTTCCTCTTTTAATATCATTGCATATATTTCATCACTCAGAGCATTTATGATTGATTGCAGTTCAGGTTGTCACCTGTACATAGGTTGCTCTGAAAGTAATGCCTTTTATTTAATTCCACGGAAGGTACAACAGATACAAAGAGCGCAATAACACTATTTGATAGGGCAAATTCTCAACTACAAAACACCGTTTTTTCAACGTTGGTCTCTGACATTGTGAACCAGCACAATAAAATAGGAGCAGCTGTAGGCAGCCTGTCCTCTCAGAGTGCATGCAATCCTATTCAGCTTGCTAGACTTACCAGTGATGCTCACAACAGTCAGGAAATCTATGCAGCATCAGACTGGAGAAGGGTAAGGCTCCTCCTTGGGGAAAAAAACAAAGCTAATCCAACAACCAAAGCCCACCACTACCACCTGACATCTCTCACACTACACAGCCCCTCCAAAAAATAAGCCCAACAACTCTCAAATTTGACAATGTGAACGAAGTGTAAACTACAGGAGCATTATTTTCCCCCATCTGCAGCTGGCCTGCATGAGAGGCTTTTGAGAAGCATGAGGTTGCTTCTCAGCTCATCTGAGCACCATTAACCCTGAAGTGGAACAGAAACACACCACACTGACACTGAACAGGTCTCCTTAGTATACAGAAGGATGGATGGCTGTTCATGAAACTCTCATGGGATTGGGAAGTTGACACTGGAAAGCACAGATGAGATGCATGAAGAAAGAAGAGAAATAAGGGAAAGCAATGGCGGGGACTGGAGGGCAGGACTTGCGTTGGTCTTTAAGCAATACACTTGGTGCTGCCCTGTTTGGAACGACAGAACTAAACACACAAGCCTAACAGAGGAAGTTATGGGTACACAGGCACAAGCTACATTTCATTTCCATGGGGAAAAACAAGATTTTGCTCCCAACACTCTGGGACTGCTGGGAGACAGACTCCAGGATATGCCCCTTTTCCATTCACCTCTAAAATCCCATTGCCCGTATTTCCCTCTGCCCGCTGTACAAATTCAGCAGAAAGAAACAGTGATTGCATTATTAACTGATCATGTCCAGAAGGCTGAAATCCCTGAGCTTGAATATTATCCCATCCAGACCACTCCTGCATTTGTGGTGCGCTGTCTTGTGCAACGCAGCACGCAGCGACTCCAAAACCAACCCTACAAATGCAGTAAAGTCTCATGCAGCATCCCGGGGACTTTCACATTAGTTTGTAAAGTGACATTCAATGACTTTTTGAAGAAGTGAAGAAGAAGGAGCTGCTGCTGGGACATTCAGTCTATCAAAACACAAATAATTAATGGTCGAAAATACTTTTTGTTTAATAATCACTGTTCTTCATTAGTGTGAACCAAGGGCACAGACAATCTGAGACAATAACATCTGCACCCCATATTTCATTATCACCAAACTTCACATTTCACACAAAAGCATTGCTAGGAAAGCCTTACAGCTTTAATTAGTTTCTGCCATAGCTGTGAAGGTCAGCCAATTATTGTGTGTGAAATTTCAATATGAAGCGGCTGAATTGAAGACAGCATTGCAACACTGTGAAACTCTGCAATGCTGTAAATCCAGCATGAGAGAACCTACTTTTTTGTTGTTGTTTTTTTTTTTTAAACAACAAAACTACAAAATAACATAAATTAATCATCAGGTATGCACAGCTTCAAGGCTTATTGGCTAATTTAACATGTGTTACAGGGGGGAAGAAAGGAGATAATTTCTGATACCATCTTAGGCTTTGCGGGTTTTTTTCTTATCAGTGTCACCAACCATGACGAACTACTTGTTGGGTCCTCGTTTCTACAAGGAAAACCCAGTTCTCTCTGGGATTAGGAGTCCTGACAAAAGAGAACAATAGCGTCAAGCGGATGAAGTTCAGCTATCTAGAACAAGGGGTATGAGATGTACTGCATATCCTGACAAAGCAGGGTTTCCAAAAGATGCTTCAGTTAGGCTCTTAACTCATGGTTGGCTTTAAAAATCTTGAGCCTTATGTGTATGTATGTGGGTGTTTGTGTGTGAAAGCACATAACGGAATACAGGGACTTACAAGTAATCAATACTGGCTGGCACTGAGGAACCAGCAAAGCACGCAAACTGATGCACCTACCTCTTACCCAAGGCACAGTCTCTTTGCACACGCTATTCCTGTAAAACAGAAATAATTCACACGCTGTGCTGTGCACGGGGACTACGGATGTGCAGAAGGTCTATCCTGAACCTCGAACGCAATCATGACCAGCTTCACCCTCAAGCCCGGCCAGTGCTTGTTTGTTAAACAGGTATTTGTTTGCCCGTTTCTGCTTTTTTAATAGATTAAAATTATTTAGTAAAATTTCTCCTCGTACACAGCAAACAGCAAGATCTTCAAAGAGGCACTTCCAACTCTTCGTTTTATTTGGATACCCCCAAGATGACATACTGAAGTCAAATAATAATGTGACAATGGTTCTACCTCTAGCTCCGGCAAGATAACAAGACCAGCTCTTGATTATAAATTTACAGGTGAGATTCACTGGGTTTCAACAAGGAGGGAGAGAAGCTTCGGGAACAGATTTATTTTGCGTATTGTTTCTACGTTCAAACCCTGTTTTTCCAAATGAACTGATCCTGACAGAAAATATATGCAAATTCATTTCTAATCCAGCCTGGGACAGCGTAGGCAGCCCTAGTAAGCACCATGGCTTCATTCATGTGGAAACATCTGTGTGTTCATATGTATATATGCATATCACAACCAAGTCCCCCTTCCTGTGCCCCATTTTTCTTGCCATTGGGAGGACCAAGTAAGTGGTTACGCAGAGCCTCTGCAGACAGCACAGAACCAGCAAGGCTGCCTCACCGTTCCGATTCCTTCTGGCACCCTTCTTCACTGGCACAAAACACATTCACAGCCATGATGTGACTCAAGCACTTACTGCCAAAGGTTCTTTCTTTTTCCTCTTTCTCTCTTTTCCTCTCATTCACTCTTTCTTCCTTTCCTTTTAAATAATAATAATACAAATAAAAACACAGCTAGCATGAGATGCTCAAGTACATTCACAGGCACCGACATCAATGTCTGTATTTCAGAAGCTTCCAAAATCCACATTTCCCAGTTACTTCAATCAGAGCACAGGTTTTGGTCCCCCTCCAAATCAGCAAGTCCCAGCATTTTGCTGTAGAGAAGCTGAAATAAATAACTGTACACATCATAGATTATTTAGATTTAAAACTATTGCCATGGTAAAGATTGCTTTTCTGCCTCTGGAATATTGCCTTTAACCAAAGCCACTGAAAACCAGATTGTGAAATAGTTGGCCATTTGTTTTCTGCTGCACCTTTTCTAACATTTCCAGATATATTCATGTGTGGAGAGAAAAACAACAACAACAACAAAAAGAATTCTGTTTAGTTTGCATTGACAGAAAGAGACTGATGCCACCTAACCAGCAAGGGCTCAGCTGCCTAGAATTGATACCAGGAGTAAATTGGAAACGAAATTAAATGTAATGGGGATACAGGTCATCCCTACAGAAAGAAAAAGAAAAGTGAGTATAGACTTATGGGTAAGAGCCAGGTCTTCGATGCAGTGCCCTGAAATACTCTGCTCTAATGCCAGGATCTTAGCTGTGTTGCAAGTAGGTGACTGCAGTCTAAATCCCACTCCATCCCCGGCCCAGAGCTCAGCATCCTACTCAAACCCATGCACCCTCCAGGGCTCTGAAGGGGTACATCAGCCTCTCTGCATCTGCAGCACTGAACCAGAGCCGAAAATTGACTGTGAATAGGTAGCTGCATGTTCCTCAGTTTCCCTTCATATCTAATTAGGAGCACGTTAACGTATTTTTTGCAGATAACTTTAAGATATACCGGGAAGGTATTTTCTTTTATTATTTATACAGTGGCTGCTACAATAAAATCTACATTTGAATTTCTAGGCACTACTTCTGCAGTTATAAAACACAGAGAAAGTTTATGGTGCTGGAAGTAAAATCATTTATAAGTTCCAGACATGTACCATCCACAATAGCACAGAACGTTCATTGGAAGCACAAATGGCAAGGAATGAAGAATGGAGAAGGGAGGTGAAATAATTAACAATGGCACCAAGAATGCTACAGAAAATGTGAATTAGCTAACACCATATTACTCAAGCAGGCGTACGCATTGTAAGATATATCCTCTCTCAAAAGGAATTGGTGAAAGGAAAAAACTGAAATATACTGTTACAGTCGCCCAAAGCAAAATGAAACAGGACCACCTGATGAGAGATCAGCTCCAGAACAGAAGTGAAAAAAGAGAAAGCCAGCAAGACTACGCACACCTACCCCTGCACACAGAAGTTATAACAAATGGTTATTAGTGAAATAGACTGAAACCTGTCGTAGGCAGTCCACCCAAGGGAGCAAGAAAAGTCAGGAGCCTAGCTGAGGGCATCCTTATCTAAAGGTCAGACAAAACTGCAGGAGAAACCTCAGGGATCCCTTAAAGCGTTTCCCAGAGACAAAGCTGCCTAATGGAGGTGGGCAGCAGTGCAGGCTTCATTGTGTTCCTTAAATATACACTAAAACGTTAAGCGCAACAACAGCATCAAAACTAAACCAAATGCACTCTAAGAGTGATACTGCCTAGCAATGATTTCTACGAGCAAACATTCAACACGCACGAAGCCCGTATTACACATCCCAGCCATCAGATCCATCCCCGGAGACATGCCACTGGCCACCCTTCTCCAGCAGCCCACGTCCCAGCCCTGAAGTCCTGCTCAGTTAGGGCCACCAGAGACGGGCTCCGTGTCAGCCAGCCACAAGAGCAGAGGGAAGCCGTGCTGCAAAGGCTACTGTGCACACTTGCTGCATCTGGCCCTGCTCCAGCAGCAGTACCTCCTTGCCACGGGGGCTCCACTTAGCCCAAACCACGGGAGACAAGATCTCTTCCAGCCGGGCTTGCCAGCAGCAGCTGCTCCGAACCAAAGAGGCTCTCTCTGGAGAGAACGCTTTCTCAAAACCAGCTATGCTGCAAGAACAGTGGCTCTGAACGTAAATGGTCTCCTTTCAAGAAGAAATAGAGGGGAAGTCCTCACAGCCAGACTCTTTCCAAAGGGAGCAGCTCGCACATTAATCCAATGAATAATTCCAGGCTGGGAGATAAAATATTTAAAGCAAAAAAAAAAAGGGAAAAGATCTTCAGAGTTCACAGTTTTCAAGCCAGCCTTCAAAGCTCACGTGCTTGCTATCATTTGCCAAGTAGGATCAACACGAAGAGCGTGATTATAAGAAACATGAAAAATTGCACCACCAAATCAAGGGGGAGCTCAGAATTTAGCAAGTATAGGACTCAGTGGAGCTGCTGAAATGTCAAGCTCAGCAACAGCAAGCAGAAGTCCTCCATGTTGTCATGATCTAATCTGTGCTTCAACTGAGTCATTATACCACATGAGGAACACAGCAATTATCATATTGGATCAGATTCATCTAGCAGGGATCCTCTTACAGCAACCAATAGAGAAAGCTTCAGTGGATAAGCAAAGGAGATCCTCTGGAGAACAGCTAGGGTCTAACCTTGGGAATATTCTTCCTCCTCCCACTGTTCACAGTACAGTTTATGTTCCAAAGCCTGAAGGACTGTTCGCCCTCAGGGCCGTTTTTATTTCCATCTCATGTGAATGTGCAGGCCTTCATTTGACCCAGAGATATCTAAACTTGACCTAGAAACGAAGCCTGTGAGGATTCCTACCACCAGTTTCCACCAGGTTACGGATGCACTGCCTACGTGGTATCTCTTCTGACACATTTCAGTCCGCTCTCTTCCAATTTTCTGAAACAACTCATGAATAAACAGGAATACTTAACTCATCTTTTCTATACCCTCTACAAAATGAAGCATAGTGGGACTCCTGCTATAAAGGGAGGTATATGTAATTCAAAGTTCCTCACCACCGCTGCAGATGGAGGGCACGCATGCAGGCAATTGCCATTGGACCAGCTGATGTTCAATAACTTGTTATCACTCACACCACTGAGCTTCTCACTTTCAGAAGAGCCCATTATAAAGCTTGCAGTAAAGCTGCTTGCCGTTCTGAAACCCAAATAACTTGTCACGTGGTTCTTTTCTAGCCGCATTAAATCCATAGAAACGATGCCAACTGAAGCTAACATCATGACTGTTATCTTGTAATGCGGTCTTTAACGTCAGTTCAACCAATTTCTCAGGTACCAAAACAAAGCTTACTATCATGAAATTCCCTGAATCCTTACTGAAACATCCTTAAATTATAGATAAACCTGTGCTACTCTTTGTCTTCCAGCGTAATAGATTACTTTAACAAGACCGCACTTTTCCCCCAGTGGTTCAGCCACTCTATTTTAGAACCCTTCACAACTCTTAGGTATATATTTCCTGATGATTTACTGCCCTTTGATTTATCAGCTGCCTGTAACATTTTGTCTATTGACGTGTCAATCAATGGACGGCTCATCTTTACGGCCTGAAAAGTAGGCATTTGCTCAAGATCTCTGAAGTGAAGACAGAAGCTGCAAAATCATTTGACTTCTCTGCAACGTCCTTAACCTTCGTAATTGTCTGGCAGGCTTTCTGCTTCACAGATACTTTAGAACTTTGAATTCTTTGTCGTTTGAAGAGACTCCTGATTTCTCAATGCTTCTTTCCTGCCAAATAGTCTTGTTTCTATATGGCTAGGCTCATTCTGTGAAGGATGGATGTCTGCTTCAAGTAACTTCTTTAGCCTTATTTTAAGGTAGGCTTTCGTACAGCACGCTTTGAGATAGCAAAAGTTTGACTAAATTTTCCAAACTATTCCTCTCTGAGAGGTTGGTTGCAACAGCTTTATCAGATATTGAAAGTATCATTGTGCCTCGCTGACCTCCTCCACCTTCTCACCTCCCCATAAACCTGCAGCTAGAGACAAACACACACCAAGCAATCCGGGCCGGAAAGGCACATGTGCGCAGCCAGAGCTGCTTGGGTTACATCATACCCATGGAATAAAGGGGGGAAAAGAAAAAAAAACAAGAAATGAAAAGAAAAGGAAACTCTGTTTCTGATCCGTGCAGTGAAGATACAATCAGAAATATGATCTGAGAGTGCTGACTGAACGCTGTCTGCTCAAGCCTTGAAATGTCTGGCAAAATGAGTTGTCACATGACTTTTACTCGTTTTTATAGCAAGTCTTTCTCCTTTCATCTAGTAACAATAGACAGTGGATGCACCAAGTGTGTTTCACGTCCATTCCAGGTTCTTCATCACAACGGAGTAAGGATTTAGATTTCTGTGGAATTCTGTTGACACAGCTTTCTGTCTGCCTTTCTGGACTTCCTAGGCCAGCTGTATTGGAAGCAGGGGAAAGCATTATTCCCACCCTGCTACCATTCTCCAGCCACATCAGTGCATTTTCTCTGAGCCACACTCTAAAAGCTAAACTTCAGCCTACGATCCCTGGGCAAAATTCTGTGCGTGCTTCAGCATTTTGCCAAGCATCCCTGCTCTGTGAAGCAGCGTACCAATGTCTCAGTGGCAGTTTTACAGAAGTCCGCAAGGAAAGCTGTGTCTGAGAAGAGAATAGCCCTAATGGAATGACCTTTACTGGGACTTGACACCTGCTACCTTGTAAGCTTCTTATATACACAGCTTAATCCACCTGGAGGCTTTCTTGCCTGATGGAAGGTGATAAAAAAGCTGTTAGACTGTAAGCTGTCTTAGATTCAAAGCATGTAGGCTCCTTGATATTCTGAAGCTTAAGGCACACAGAGGGGAAAAGTATTTCTTAATTCAGGTGCAATTCTCAAGTTGCTTATTAGGGATGAACCCAGGTCTAAGAAGCACTTTATTGGTACGAAAGTAAAGAAAAGGCTTCCTGATATGTAGAAGGGTCCCAGTTCCGCAGTACAACAGATAAGATAATGTAATACTGATCATAAAGCTTTCCTCAGCAGACAAGAAGAACAAAGACGCCCAACTCTAGAAATTTACAATCCACAGAGGATCGAGCAGATTGTATTCTGGATAACTTAAAGGTGAATGCTTTAAAACATGCATCAATCTGCAGTGATGAAAACCCAGTCCTCTCTGATTATAAATGATTCCTTCTTTCTTGGAGACAACAAGGGCCTAAATCAAAAAGTTTTTATCAGTGTGATTTTTAGCACGACAGAACAGGGTAGAAGCAGAGTAAGAGTCAGGCTGCCCACTGCAGCACTGACTTAGCACAACAGAAGCCAGCAGAAGAAGACCGAAACGGGCCCTGCTCCTATCAGAATTAGTGCAATTAGTGGAGAGGAGGAATTAGCTTATTTGTAAGCTCATTGCAGCTTAAAGGAGAGAAAAACCACACACAACAACAACAAAAAACAACTGATCTTCTGAACAGCTGTCATCCCTGAGTACCACATAACCTACCACAAGCTTTCCAAACCGTAGCGGAAGCGTAATGAGAACAAGCTCCCAGAAATGCAGTGCTGGGAGGAGCTAAACACACAAACACACGCTCTCTTCACCCTCCACAGCAAACACCATCTCCATCAAGGAGCCAAATCCCTGGAGCTTTCTTTCCCGCTGCTCGAGTTAAGATGCATCAAAGGCATCAGCTCTGGCCTTGCAGGACCTGGAAAAGGAACTTGCGTGAACCCTTCATTCAATACTACGAGAGGAAGTTAAAATGAGCTTTCCTCAGCTGAAAGCTTTTCCTAGCAGAAGCTTCCATTTCATGCTCCCTTGGGCATATTTCTGTGATTCTTCTCTGAAGGCTAGCACTGACAATCTCCCATCACCATGGAGTCTTTATTTGTCCTCTGCGCCTGACCCAGGTGACTAACTAACATTTGTAAAGGGCTGAATGCAAGAAGTCCGTAATGGAAAAATCTATGTGCAGAAATACTGTGAAGCCATTGGAGCCTTTTAGTTATTTATTTTAAGATGGCTGACGCCTGTATTGATTGCTTTAGTCACCTAGATATAAGGATACTGACAACATTTTGAGATCAGGGTTCGTGCTTGAAACACCCTACTTATGTCATACAAGCCAGACTCTGAATGGAAGTATCTAACCTTTATCTAGTAGCGGCTTTTATAACATAGACCACTTATATGAAGCGAGTGGAACATTGATTCTCCTGTTCACGTTTTCTGAGATTATTCAGTATTAAGAGTGTTTGGTCATACGGTGGCTGCTGCTCCTGGAGATTGTTTGATACAGTATATTTCCTATTGTACACAAAGCAGCACTGTAGGAAAACCCAATTCAATCAATTTGAGCAGCCTTTCTTGTGCTACACTGGTATATGACATTGGACAGATAAAGTTGTGATCCTATCTAATATATTCTTTGACTTATTTGAGTGATGCACTGAATGAACAAAGATACCTAATGCTATCCAATCCTGCTGTCGAAAGATAATGGCACCATTATTTTCTGAAGATAGACCAAAAAGGGGAGGTGGGGGAAGGGAAGGGTTCACCGCTTCCCACATCCATAGCAAACACGGGCACTGCAAAATATGAAGGAAGAAAGCAAGCTAAAGAAAAGCGGAAAGAAGAGCTCCAAAAATGGATATGATGCCAGCTGCTACAGTCAGGGTGCCCACTGTACCTTCCAGAGGCACTCAGCAGACTGCAAGGCACTTTTAGATAAGCAAACCATCACAGCACCTGAGAGAGGTGCTACCACATCTTTGGAGCTGTACAAAGCAAGCCAGCTGGCACAGGAGAGCACTTGCAGCTTCCCTTGTGGCTGCTCTCTAGCAACAGTACCTTCGTAATTCTGAGCCTGCCAGGTGTTTGGTTTTGGTTTTGATTTTGTTTCACATTTTAAAAGTTTCTGCCAGCTGTTCTGGTGATCTGAAACATTAAACAGGTAGTTAATGCTTTCAGACTTTAGGCTGACTTTCTAACATCCGGGCTGCACAGAGTATTTAAAGCATGACAGCTTTTACCTAGGACACATTGGAAACAGTCCAGGAAGACAGACAAGAAATTCTCTCCTACGTTATATTACAAAAAAAGAAAGGTAACAACAAGTAGCTCTTAAGAGTGATTACAAAATAGTGATAGACACGACAGGTAATGGAAGTCAAGCATTGCCAGACAACAGTTAATGTATGGCACAGAATTCAACGTGTCGTAAACTTGAAACTCTTAGACGTGGAAGACAGTGTCTGAAACTACAGAGTAATGGTGTCATCACCCAATACATTAAGTGTCGTATAGAAACTTCTTTAATTCATTCAGTCTCTCACCAGCCTTGTGCTCGTTGCTTGTGATGGGTTATGACGGAATTACATTTACTGATGATGTACCTTAGTCGGGACGCAACAATGTTTGTTGTACTGGCACTATACATGTTGTACTGCTCAATCCAATGTATTATTACCAAAACGTATCTGGACAGCTTTGTCAGCAACTTGCTGCAGCCGTTGAAGACTATTTGGGTCTAGTGCTGATATTTTAAAGCACTAGTTTAAACTTCACTGCTTGCTCATATTCAGTGAAACTCCTGTTTTAGCTAAACTCATATTCAGTGAAAAGAAATGCTAGTTCATCTAAAGAATGTATGAGAGCGCAAAAGGAAACACTGCACTGTGGTTGCACAAATCTTCACTCATTTGAATAGCAGTGTGATACAAAAGACTTCAGATTAGCCAGATTTGACTGTAATTAGAGCTGCAGATACCCACCTTTGCCGCTTAAGCTCTTCTTCAACTTTGTTACTTTTTGATGACTCTCCCCACAGCCTTTTATATCAATTTTTTGTTTGTTTGTTTTTAAATAAAACCTTTTTTAATTGACATTTCTGACAATTTAATTAGAAATACCTTTCCCTCATGATTATGTTTATTTTTACACTTTGTTCCTCTGCCAATTTTGATCCATTTAATTAGTTTTAACTATATCCCATACTGCTCACCTTCAGAAGTCAACCTATTACGTACATAAGCTCAGCTGTTCTCCCTACATAAATTATATGAATATAAAGGAACTTTTAAAGGAAAAAACAAAATGTTACTTTTTAATCGTAACACAATGTTGTTTATGAACTTCTGTGGATGCCCCCACCATATTCACATGCAATTTAATAGGATTTTAGCTTTTGTTTCCCCCCATCAACTTGCTCAAGGAACAAATCATTACTAACACACTAACTAAAAGCCCAACTGTGCACTAGAAGCCATCATCAGCTGTTGCCTCTAAGGATGTATTTTAAAATTTCATTACGGATTTCTTCTCACTGAAAAATATTTGGAATGTAGAAGGCCACTCTACTTCTCATACATTTTTCAAATGTCGTATCTGATTCTCTCTATAAGCTATTGCTTTTGTTGTAGATACGGAGGACAAAGCAGTGTAAAAACCTAAGGCTGAAGCACACAAAACAAAAGGCTAATACATTTATACCACAGAGCACATGGTAAAACTTATCTGTTGTGGAATCTCCAGTCCTGGAGATTCTCAGAGCTCTACTGTTCAAGACAAGGAGTAGCCTGATCCTAGCTTGCCATACTTAGAGCAGAGGGGGAGCCAACCAGATGTCCTCCATACTTCCTTGCCAACCTAAATTATTCTATTAACCTGACAAAAAAATCTCATTTAAGCTTTCTTAAATGAGAACATTCTTCTCAACCACCTTTGCTTTGCTGACGAGGATGCTGAGTTGGGAAGTTTTAAGCCCACAGATCCATTTCACCCAAATTCTGATGCTTAACTGAGATGGCTAAACTAAGAACCTAAGTGTTTTGCATGTCATTCCCTGTTCAGGGAGACAGAAAGACACCACAACTCATCTACATCCCGAATCTAGTCAATAAGAAGAGGGGGAATAATTATCACTTAACTCAACTGAGTGTAAGCAAATGGGACGGACTTGGAATTCAGTAGCTCACCATGGAGTGTCTATAAGAGAGTTACTAGCATTTGCTGGACTTCCATCACTACAACTTTTTTTAAGCTGAAAACCTTTTTTAATGTCTGTCATCAACATTAACGCCACAAGGATTGAAGTGGCAATGATATTGAAGTGGTTCCTGCAGCATTACAAACTTCTCCTGTAGTATTGCAAATGGTTCTAGATTATTATCTGATGCCCATAAACTCAAAGGAATATTTTAAACATTTTATTTGTCCTCGCGGAAAATTACAGTCTGTTAGACTCATATTGTAATCTGATTCCAATTATTTGTCAGGTGTCAGATCTGTAAACAGAGGAACTTGCAGTTGAAAGTTCTGGCGAGAGAAACAAAATAAGATTTTCTGGTACATCAATAACAGGGGAAAATCTACTATCTCTATCATTTCCTTTCAAACAGATTCTCAAATTAGTCTGAAAAAACTGGTAAATGATTTCCCCTTTCCGAAATAACTGAAGATAACTAAACTGTACCATCCACCTTTTCTTCTGGGAAATGTAGTAGGATGGTGTAAACTGAACATCATGCCCAAGCCAATAACGCAAGTTATACAGATTCTTACCTTGAGTAATACCAGCCAAATTCTCCTGAACTGACTGGTATCAAGTACTTGATGTACAGCCATAAAACTGCATCACCTGACTGCATTGGCCAGATGCAGATTTTGTACATCTTAAGAAGGAAGAATATGCGCTAAGGGACTTAGCGCCTTTCAGCAGGACTGACCACTAAAACGCTCCTGGGAAATCCTTATCCACAACAGGCATGAACTCAGATTCAGTTCCTAAGAGGCCTGGAACAGCAAATCTTGGACAATTTTCTAAGCAATCGGTGCTTTTTTTAACAACAAAACCAAAGAAATGTGGAGATTAAGACGAATGTTACTTGCAAGAATTTCTCTCTAGAATAGATATCTTCCATTTTAAAAACCTCCCGAAACCCAAAGACAGTCACCATCAGAACTAAAGGGAAACCACTGAGTTCTGCATTTCCACAGCCACAATACAACACAGTATATTTTCATCTTCTCGTAGCAGATTCAGAGATTCTGTGTACTGGCTCTGGAGTGGTCACTGTATGTCCGTATAACAGGAGAGACATTCAGTTGAACTGCGGGGTTTTTTTTCCCAGCCATGCTACAGGAGCTCTGAACCTAGATTCTTTAAATGTTCTTAGCATTGCAACACGCTTGCCACTGATTTTCCATCCATGTCTTTCATTTGCCTAATCCTCTGTCTGGAATAAAGCTAATGTCCAGAAAGTGCTTTTAAAAATGTAAATAGGATGAACCTGCCACCAGCTCTATGAAAAGTCATGAAAAGGATGATACCGGATGAGATAAGTATGAAAATAAAGAAGAATGTAATTAATGCTAATTAATACTAATTACTTCATTGCTTTATGAAGGGGAAAAAAAAGACATGTTTTATCAACCAAGCAATCACTAATAAAATTACAGGTTTGGTTAAAGGTAATTATGTTGACCTGACGTACTTCCATAAGGTGCTCGAGTTATCCAAAAGAAGGTTAGAAGTCTGTTCATTATATCACAGGAGGAAGAGTTACCCATTTCTGAATATGAAAGACTGATATTAATGTATTAATCTCTAAATCAGCAGGAAATACATGCAACAGGGTGACATAGATGGTAGCCACAAAGACAAAATTAATAACTAATAAAGGAGCGCATTAGCAAGAGAAAGAAAGGATTCTTCACTATTTGAAATCTTTTAGAAACTTTCTCAGTGCAAGCATTTGGTACATTTAAATAGTAGACATCAGCAGCTTCGTGCAAAATAAAGAGTTACAACACTGTGGTTTATAAAAGCAATAATCATAATAGACTCTGCAGGCTGTAAAATGAATTTGTTTGTATGATTCCAAGGTGTAGCACATGGAGTTTCTCAGCGTGATCTCAAATGGAACTTCTTCCACCCATCTCTTCCGAACAACCTCAGAATTGTCAATCCCAGCTCAGAGCCATCTGCCTCTTTCTGTTTCCTGTTGCAACACAATTCTCGTTCCTTCTGCAGCAAGACTTCTGGAGCCTCGCTCTTTCTCAGAGTATTATCATCTCTAGAGACCTCACTGCTGCACCATTTAACTGTGCTTTTGTGCCATTTGCCCTGTTTACACCACCCGCCTATATTACCAATCAGGTTTAGATCATTTATTGCAACTCTTATTATCATAACTCTTTTAGGTTATGGTAAGGCTTTCTGCATGTTAAAGTCACATTACAGCATTAGACCTTAAAGCTTACATTTTGTGCCATGTCTCCTTAAAGGTGTAATGCAAGGTCACATGGACATGTAATGCCTGTGTTCAGAATCCAGTACCAATCCCTTCATTTGTTCTCTTATAGAGAGAAGAGTTTCCGGCCATGAAAAGCTCTATTGCCTAAATTCCTATCTTCTGGAGTCAAACTGATACATCTTAGCTGAAAGCCACTCCGTGTTCCTTGTCTGTCAGGGGAAATTGTCACCTCCAAAGCACAGTGACTCCCCCAAAACTCTAGCTCAGGCCAGTCTCTGGAAAAGACCTCTCTTTGCTGACAACATCAAGACCGAATCTAAGGCATATAGGATCCTATATCAGATGAGCAGTTATGGTCTGGAAGTTAAGCAGGATGAACGTAAGCCTGTACGTTACCTCAGCAGATCCAAGACAAGTGATTAGCATTTTCCTCCTTTTCCAAATCACCTTTTTCTTTATGCAGTTTCCTGTTTATGAAATTTCTGTAGCAACCTTAATGGGTAT
>JANHGO010005119.1:0-23606 GCA_024606505.1 Aquila spilogaster
GGTTGGAAGGGACCTCCAGAGATCATCTAGTCCAACCCCCCTGCCAAAGCAGGCTCCCTAGACCAGGTTGCACAGGTGGGTCTTGAATATCTCCAGACAAGGAGACTCCACAACCTCTTTGGGCAAAGACGCCTAAATCCAGCTGAGATGCAACTGTCAGTGGGCACCATTGCTGCTCAACACCTGCCATGAGGACAGGAAGCTGATGGATGCTTCCCAGCGTGCTTCCCATCAGTGCAAACACAACCTTAGAAACTCAGCTCGGCTCTTTGGGAATCCCATACTGCAGGTAGTAGGGTTTCCACACCGCTCACCATTTCTCTCTCTCATCTCAGTGTTAAATCCAAGCCACCCACCACCTGCCCTTTAATCTCACTACAGGGTCACCCACTTTAGGGTACACTCATGTCTCCGTTGTGAGTGCACGGAGCATCCCACTCGAAAGCTCCTGGATGCAGCCGGGCACACCCCCCAGCATGCTGCTTTGGTGCAAGGTGAGAAATACAAGTGGTGAACAGAAGAAGTTCAGTTCCACAGCAAGGCAAAGCGAAGCTTCAAGTTCCATTAATCCATTAACAGAAATCATAGAATCACAGAATCATGAAGGTTGGAAAAGACCTCTAGGACCCCCAAACCCACCACTGCCCACGTCCCTCAGTGCCACATCTCTGCTCCTGAGCACCTCCAGGGATGGTGACCCCCACTCCCTGGGCAGCTGTGCCAGTGCCTCATCACTCGTTTGGAGAAGAAGTTGTTCCTGATATCCGAGCTGACCCCCCCGGATGCAACTCAAGGCCATCACCACTCATCCTAAGTACTCAATTAAATGCATTAACTTCCTCTGCCCGCCCTGGGATTTCAGGCTGACTCGTGCTGAAGCATCCCTCCCCTGGCAAACGCAGTCCCGGGGAAAGTCGCCGTGCATAAATGTGGAGACAACCAAACATTTACAAAGTTTAAAGTTACGAAGAACAAAAGTCCCAAGACAAGTTCGTATAGTAACACGCAGAGACCCACGCACAGCTGAGCGCCGCTCCACGCGTTTACACGAGAGGATCTCCCTCCCTCTCTCTGCCACACGAAATCTGCACCGTCAGCTGCTGCTGAACGGCAGGAGGAGGACGGGGCGCCGTGATCCCGCACTCAGCCCCACGCGGGTCGCCCAGCCGGAGCCCCGCAGCCGCAGCCCCGCTCCCGGCCGCGCTCGCTCGGGATGAAGCGAGTCCCTCCCGCAGGGCAGCAGCCCCTGCCCCGGCGCTGGGCTGGGAAGCACCGAGCCCAAACCCGACCAACTTCGCGGCTCTGCCTTTCCCCACCCCCTGCCCGGGGCCCGGGGAGCGGAACGCTCCGGAGCGGGGAGCGAAGCGGGCGGGGGGACGCGGGAGTTCCGCACGCACAGCGCCCGGCACCGCGGGGCTCCGCGCGGCGCCTGGAAACGGAGCTGAGAAAGGGCTGCAAACCCTCCCCGCGTCGCCCTGCGGATCTCGGGGACTTACCTTGCGCTCGGGGTGATGCCAGGAGCAGCGCGCTGAGGCTCAGCAGCAGCACGGGGAGCTGCGCCGGGGGGCGCGGAGCGGGGGAGCGCTGCCGCTCCGCACGGAGACGCTTTGACATCTTAGCCCGGACTGAGGGAGACAAACTTTCATCAGCTGGGGCTGGAGAGCAGCACCATCATATACAGTTACAGAGAGGAGCGAGCTGGGACTCAGGATGTGAGAGATTTCCTGCATGCAGTTAACTCCAAACCCCTCCTGCTCCTGCATCAGCCGCTGATGAGTTGGGCTCTGCTTTCTTAGGAAAAAAAAAAAAAAAGGAAAAAAAGTTTGGTGCTTTTTTTTTTCTGTTTAAAGAGTCTCTCTCTCTCTCTCTCTCTCTCTCTTTTTTCTTTTTGGCAACGCTAATTCTGTTGACCGTTGCACTCAACGGGCCGGGCCGCGCTCCCCGCACCGAACAGCTGAGCCCCGCACGCTCCTGGCGCCGCCCCCCGCACCGCACCGCACCGCACCGCACCGCACCGCACCGCACCGCACCGCACCGCACCGCACGGCTTCCCCCATGCCCGCGGCGCTGCGCAGTCCTCCCGTGTTAGAGCTCAGCGGTTACCGATGGGTGTCATCGTGATCCTGGAGCTGCTGCTGGTGCCTCCAACTCGTTTTGTTCTCTTTCTTAAGGACCCAACAGCACACACGCAGAGCTGCCAGATGCTGCAGAAAAGTTCCCAGTCCTGCAAACCAACACAGAACTTCTTAGTGCAGTTTTATTTTGGGGTCAGTTTTCCCCAGTCTCACGGTTTGGGTGTTGATACTTATTTCTGCCTGTTGATCCCATATTCCCTATACATGAAAGAACTGGTACGAGGAGGGGGGCTCAGGTTGGATATTAGGAACAATTTCTTTGAAAGAGCGGTGAGGCTCTGGCACAGCTGCCCAGGAAGTAGGGGAGTCACCATACCTGGAGGTGTTCCAGAACCGTGGAGATGTGGCACTGAGGGACGTGGACAGTGGGCATGGTGGGATGGGTTGGGGTTGGGCTTGGGGATCTGAGAGGTCTTTCGAACCCTGATGGCCCTATGGTTCCATGTAGGGACATGGGCAGTGGGCATGGTGGGCTTGGCTTGGACTTGGGGATCTCTTCCAGCCTTAGTGATTCTGTGATTTTAGGTACAGCTTTAAATCCCTAAACACAAAATGATCCCTCCTTCACCATTATCAATTATATTTCAGCAGCTCAGCTCAGCGTGGTTTCATCCCTTACAGTAGAAACTAACGAACTCCATTGCCTTTCTTATTAAGGAGATGCATAGTGCGCACAGCACAGACACTTGCAGAAATGTGGCAGAAAAGCCACTGAGACGTTCTTATGCTTTGAAGGTTTTTTTCCCCCATTTAAAGAAAAAAAAGTATCAGTCAAAGGGAACCAAGGACTTTTAAAGGCAGTTTTGGTAATCCCACGTGGCTTTTCACTGTAGTGGCAGTATTCTCATTTTGAGTACCAATATTCGCTAACAGAGAATGCGGAGCCAATTGTATCTTGGTCATTCACCAGCATGAATGAAGCAGATATTATCCAAAGTTCCACCTCCAAATCATCACAAGGAAAGAACCCTTGCGTGCATCCTACTGCACTAATTTCATGGGGTTGGAGTTGATACATTGATAGCTCATCACAAAAGGCCCCAGATATTTGACGAGCAGCAGCCTGAAGGGAACACTACTGAACTGCGGTGGCTCTGGCAAACGACAGTAATTTTCACAGCAGTTTCAGAACCCTTTTGTAAAATACAAAACAAAACCAACCCAACAGGGAGAAGTGGAGTTAAGCTGCAGTGCTCTGCGCCTAGGAGAGGCCGAGCCTCGACTTTTCCTTTCTCATGTCAAACCACCTCCCACAATTAGTTTTACGAGGCTTGGCTTATCCCCTTCCGAAGAACAAGGGCGAGTTTCCCTGCAGGAAATGAAAATTGCATCCAGGTTGTGGGGCTGCTTCAAAGGGGCACAGCCCCAGCCCGCAGGTCACCCCCACAGCCCTCGCTGCCTCCTGCAGCTTTGTTCTCAGCGCTGCCGGGGGGAGCACAGTGGGGGCACCGCTTCCCAGTTCCTATTTACCTTTGTCTTTATGCTACTGCTCCCTTACACATTTTCCTTTTTCAATCGTTTTTTTTTCTCCTTGTCTTCCTGACTGTATTTTCCTTTACTGTATTTATTTTTCCTTTGCTTCAACCCTGTGTAACTGTTCTTTCCCAGATGCACTCCCCTCGGTGCTGGCTTAGGGCTGTCCCGCAGTAGCAGCAGGGTGTGAACAGCTCAGGGATCTTTTCACTCTGTATTTACGTCCCGTCACCTAACGCACGGCCATTTCCCTCTGTTAGGACAGGCAGAGGGTGGCACACACTGCAGCTGTTGGCACTCAGCCTTAAGGCTCAGCCTCCCACTGCATCGCCTCCCTTTATTCTTCCCCTGCTTTCCCCTGGAGTTGTTTGGGAACATTTATCACACTGCTTTCATTGGCGGACTGCATATCTCAGGTGGGATATCAGGAACAATTTCTTCTCTGAAATAGTGGTCAGGCATTGGAACAAACTGCCCACGGAGCAGGGGGTCACCATCCCTGGAGACGCTCAGGAACTGTGAAGATATGGCACTGAGCGACACAGTGATGGGCACAGCGGGATGGGTTGGGGGTGGATGTGGGGATCTGAGCGGGCCTTTCTGTCCCTCTGCCCCTGACCACTGCTGCTGTGCCAGTGGGAAAGGGCAGCCTGGGGGAGCTTAACGTTCAGCTTGCATCTACATGTGAAAAATGAATCCATGTAAAAAGTCCACGTGATTTTTAACAGCTCACATCTGACGGTATCAGAATGCAGGCAGTTAGCTTGGGCTCTGGTCATCAAATTACTCATTCGTGCAGGAGCTCTTGTTCACATGGCACTGGAAAAGTCAATGCAGAAGAGAGACATATGGAAAAGACAGATATGGAGTAACTTCCCTGGAAACGGCGTAACGTGAGGTTAGTGCGGACACCAGGAGATGCACTGAGGGAAGCATCGTCTCCCATTGGCAGAAAGAGTTTTGAGAAGGAGTTAGCGGTTGCTGGAGACAACATGAGAATAAGAGGGGAAAAAATGAAAAGAATGAATGGGCAAAATCTAATACCTCCAGACTACAGAATCACCAAAGCTGGAAAAGACCTCCAAGATCATCCAGTCCAACCATCCACCCACCCCCAATAGTTCTCACTAAACCATGTCCCTCAGTACAACATCTAAATGCTACCTGAACACCTCCAGGGTCGGTGACTCCACCACTCCCTGGGCAGCCCATTCCAGCACCTGACACTCATTTGGAGAAGCAGTTTTTCCTAAAATTCAACCTGAACCTCTGCTGGTGCAACCTGAGGCCATCCCCTCTCATTTTATCGCTAGTTATGTGGGAGAAGAGGCCGACCCCCAGCTCACCACAACCTCCCTTCAGGGAGTTGTAGAGAGCAATAAGACACTGTGTGCTCTGGTGGAAGGCACTGTGCTGTGGAGTATGTAGCATTAAAATAAAAAGAAGCTGTGTCTGCGTCTGTTCTCTGCTACAACAGGAACTGCACTCCTGCACTGTAGCTGGAGTTGATGAAGAGTGGGTAAACCCCTTCAGATAGATGGAAGAGGAAGCACGTCTGTGACACTGCTCCCCCATCTTCCCCATCTCCTTTCGGATATCCAGGCAACCTCACTGTAATCTCAGCATTGAGTGCTATTCAGAAACGCGAGTCCTTCTATTCCCATAAGTGCCAAAAGGCACGAAGACTTGTCTGGGATAAGCTACAGGGATCTGCATTTTTGGGGCCTCCAGGCTGAGGTTTTTGCTTCATATTGTAAACAAATCAAAACAAAACAAAAATCCTTTTCCCTTTGAAAGCTGCGTGTCCCCCCGCCAGCCGCTGAGACTTTGTGTCTCCAGCCCTCCCTCACTTCATTAACTCTCTGCAAAATCTAGATCCTGCTGAATGGTGACTGCAGGGGCAGATTGCAGCGCTCTGTAATTAACAGGCGGAGATGGAGCGTGTTATGGCATGACCCTTCGGCGCAGAGCTCTGCTGCAGACCTGTCCCAGAGCTCGGATGCAGAACAGCACACTCCCAGGAATAGCATCCCTCCGCTCTGTGCTCTGGGGTGAAATACTTGCTCTGCTACATGGATCTGGATGGTTTCTGCACATACTTGGGAGAAGTTGCATTCTCTAGATTTCCTGGCCTATGAGGGCAAGTTTCCATCCTCCATATCTCACTGAGTGTGCACACCCTGCTGGGCTGTCACACAGCCTCAAGCTGTGCACAGTGCCCAAAGCGAGGTGTTAAGCCCATGAAATGCAGTGCAAGCTCAGCAAGCTTCCCCCTGTGCTATCAATAGATACGCCCCTCCCTTCCTTCCCCTTTGCAGCTCCCTGCTTTGGTCACAGCCTTGCCCACGTCCTGTCCCAGAAGTCCCATAATGCTGAGTTCACCCACCATTGCTCTGACCTCTGAGCAGAGGCAGCACCACCCAGCACCCCGCTGCCATCACTGCCCTGTGCCCTGCTCCACAGCACCCACCTGGTGTCCCAAATTCCATGGAGAGTCTCCTCCCGACTTCATAAAAGCTCCATGGGTTTGGTTTCTCCCCGGTTGCACATATGCAAGAGATGCTTACAAAGTTCAGTTTGGTTGAGTGGAGCCTGCTTCTTTCTGGTACATCCCTGGGGGTGTTGGAAGGAACAGAGTCCCTGTAAAGAGCCAAAGATGCCTGCATCCCATGGACAGGTTGTAACACTGAATAACAGAATCACAGAATCATACAGGCTTCACTTTCACTTGGAGGGTGGTGAGGCACTGGCAGTGCCGCCCAGAGCTGTGCTGCCCCATCCCTGGAGGTACCCACGACCACATATGGGCCCTTACGCAGCCTGAGCTGAGGGGGACAGCCAGCCCACGGCAGGGGTGGGAAGTAGATGAGCTTTAAGGTCCCTTCCAAGCAAAGCCATTCCGGGATTGATATTCAAGTATCACGGGAGGAACAGTGGCTGGGGCATGGGCACTCCTGCCCCTCCTGTTCTGCCCCGTTCACCATGCCCCTCCTCTGCAACACCGCATTGGAAAACAGCTCCTTCTCTCTAGCAAAGCAGGGGAGGAGGGTCGGCTGTAGTGCTGATTAAGCTCTACAGTGCTTTACAGGGAAACTACACAGCCTGTTGCAGCCTGCTGTAACAGGGCCAAGGGTGAAAAAGCCACGAGGAGCTCAAGCAAGGGCAAACAAAGAAACCCACCGCTCCAAGGATACAGGACCTTCACAACAACAACAGCAACCCCCGAAATTCTTTGGCAGTTAAAACACAAAGACCCAAACCTCATGCGCTCCCTCGTTACATTCTTTTCCTGTAGCATAAACCCTCGGTCATGCAAACACAGAGCTCTGAGCGCAGCCACCCCCGGCCGCGGAGCCTCCCCGTGCCCCTCCTCTGATCTCCATAAATCAGAGCCGGGCTCCGGTGTGGCTGTGCAGCCCCAAAGCACCGCGTGTCCTCGGGGTGCGGCCACGTTCCTTCCCAGCACGGCTGCAGTCGGTGGTGACCGTGCTCTGCAAAGCCCAAACCAGAGGGATGCGACCTTGCACCCTTGGCACCCTATGTCCTCTCGCAGAGGACCCAGCCAGCTCCCTGCTTTTTCCAGGGGTGCAAGGAGCATCATTTTAAGCTTTGCTACTTATTTCAGCAGTCGCAATGAGAAGCGTCGGCTCTGCAGTGGGATCCTTGTATCAGACAGAGCCGTCTGGGAGCGCGGCAGGAAGGTTTCCTGCGCTGCAAACCCTTTAAATACGACAACGTGCTAAAGAAGTTTATTCTGACTCCAGCCCAGACTTGGAGAATAAGCGCTTTGATCCGTCGCTACAAATTTCACTGTCTCCCTGAAAACAAAAGAAAAAGAATCCCACAGATTTTTACACGTCTCACAAGAGGACAGTATTCAACTCAAGACCAAAATTATGAAGTCATATATTTTTAGCATTCCTGTCTAGCCACAAAACAATGCAACATCCATCATCGTAAACGCTGGGACAGTAAAATAGAAGGACAGCTTATTTTTGGGTGCTTTTAAAGAAAAAAAATAAGTGTTTCCAGTGGGAAATTTGAGAGCAATCATTAAAAAGTACTGAGGTACGCTCCCCGGCAGAATGAACTCAATTAGCTCCTCATCTCATATCCTTTAGGAATGGAAGAGCAAGCAGAGCTGCTGCTATAGGCATTTTCTGATTGTTAGTTCCTGATGAAAAACTTCTACTTGCTTCAGCTCACAAACACAGCAAGTGAAATCTCAGAACTAAAACAAATAGAAGCGAATGTTGGTTTTGGAATGTCAGCTAATAGTATTAGATGGAGCAGCCAGCCCATAATTATATATCTTTCGTGCAGTTTAGCTTATGCCATTACATAATTAAATTTAGACCAACGAGCCCTCAAAGTTATCTTTTTCCATAATAACAAACACAGAAATTATATATGTGCTCCCAGTAGCATTACAAGTTAAGTATATACTTGGTGACACTTTGCAGTAAGTGGGCATTCATTACCAATTCCTCTGGTGTTCGCTGCAATAACATTAGTCACGAAGAACTCATGTGGATCCAATGTGTCAGCGCTGGTGTATTGCTCTGTAAATCGGCATTGCAGAATAACGGGGAATTCCCTCTCTGTGACATCACTGCTGCGCTGAAGCACAGGTGCTTAGAGCAGGCTGTCCTGCTGTCGCTGCTTGGCTGCCATGACAAACCTCCAGCTCGGCGCTGATCCATGGAGAAGAGCGTCGTCCTTCCCTCATTGTTCCCCCCACATCCTGGTGTGCCTTTCTCCTGCCACTTTCTGCTGCGACACAATTTCAGAGGATATCCTGGTTACAAAAACTGTCCCAAATCCGTGTGTGTGTGTTTGTTGTTGTTAACTCCCTGGCCGCAGTTACACGCTGTAACTCATTGAAATGATTGCTGAGGGAACCGTCCTTCGGACACCACTACCAGATACACTTCTGATTAAGTTCAGGCAGACACCAATCCCATGACCCCCTTTTTATAGAGGCATAGAATATCCTGAGTTGGAAGGGACTCATAAGAATCACCAAATCCGACTCAGGTTTGATCACAAACTACTAAATCATAGAATCATGAGATTACTTGGGTTGGAAGGGATCTCAAAGATCATCCAGTTCCAATCCCCAACCACTGCTGCCAACCACTGAGTCACACACCAGATCCAGGGCCCCATCCCACCTGGCCGTGAGCATCTGGTGTTCATCCTGTCACCCCAGAAGGAGATACAAGGAGCTCACGTCTTTAAGGGAATCAGAAGCTGTAAAAAGCACGAAAACATGAAATATAATGGGAAGTCTCCATGTTTCTCAGGCACAACTTCATGAACTACAAAAGCTTTCCTCTTAAAACATGTTAGATAGCATATTATTAGATGGCCCAAGTGAGAAGATGAGCTAAAATACATCTAACAGACACAGTCATTTCCTATTTGCGGTTTCTAAAGCAACATGCAGACCTGTAGTTACTCTAGAACCATGCAGTAGCCTGTGTACTATGTGTTTGCATGAGGATCTTCCTATAATTCTATGTTAACCCTTTAAGGCATTGTAGGATACTGCAGAAGATAAAAATAATTAGAACGAAGCCCAAAAATAGATCACTGTGACCAGTTTCTAAAAAAAAACCGCTCTGCAATTAGGGAATCTCTTTCCTATTCCCATCTATGCAACGTGAACCTCAAGCACTTTATTCTGCTTCTCCTATGTACTAGTTCTGTATAACTGTGTGTACCATGAGCACATTTGTGCAGCTTCTTCTCTTTTTCTTATCATTCTGCAGCTGCTAGAGAGATGATACACCTCATTATCTTGTTCTGTGGGTCATCTAAAATGGATATTAAGTAATTCTACCTCCCTACGGCTTTGGGAAGGAGCCAGGGAGAACTAGGATAAGATGCTTGACAAAATTAAAAGAAATAATAAATTGGAGTGCTTTCGATTTCCAACACAGAAATGTGTTTTCATTTGGCATGCTGCTTTTGGCAGGTCTGTCGTAACCAAACAGACTGCTGGAGGAAAAAACAGGACCTCCCCAAACACTCCCAGTTAGTTCAGTTGGGAAACAAGCTTCACTTCCAGAGGCAAACTCGCACCATGCCCCTACCAGCAGGCAGGCCAGCACTGCTCAGCAAGCAGCGTGGGCTCCTCTCTGAGCAAGGACCTGGGGAAGGGATTGTTGCGATTTTGATCTCAGTGGTAGATATGTCAAAGCTTGGGAAGTAGTTTCATCCCTATACTGAGTTTCTCTACCTGCAGTATATTCCAGTACCTTATTTTCTCCTATTTTTTTTAAGCTCAGGTGTCTTTCTTGCATTTAATTTGTGGCACCGCTTTCCAATCGTCCTTTATTAAGATGTTTGCAAA
Source organism: Aquila spilogaster (assembly GCA_024606505.1). Lineage (NCBI taxonomy): Eukaryota > Metazoa > Chordata > Aves > Accipitriformes > Accipitridae > Aquila > Aquila spilogaster. Next base: position 9,967 of record JANHGO010005119.1, read on the forward strand.
TTGGGAATGCTGGGACCTCACAGCCCCACTGCCTGGTGCTGAGCAATGAGGCCGGCAGCAGGAGAGCACTAGGAGGGCATCTCCCAGGCATCCAACCCGCAGCTCCACTCAACAAGAAGCACACTGAGAAATAAACTACACAGGCTGAAGACATATGAAATATGACCCTGTGGTACAACACCATGCACTGATCTGCTCTGTCAGTGAACAAGCGAGCAGTCAACGCTCCCGGAAAGACAATTAGCCACCCATCAATGCACACAGGCATTTCTGCCCCCGAAGTCAAAGGAGCAAACATCTCTGCAGTAGAGGCAAGTTGGGGTATTTTTGGCTATAGAGCTCATACTGTGATGGATGTATTGGGAATGGATTCCTCCAGAGATTGCTGCCAGAATCTTCATCCCTGCTTTCCTGTGCTGTTTTCCTTGTAAATCAGCCCTCTCACAAAAAGCATTACACTGACATGGCCAATCCCAGCAACAAAACTCTGAGCAACTCCTACCGGACAGTCTCCTCTTCTATCTGACCAGCTAAGTAAGTTTGGAGAAGTAACTAATCATTTGCACACACATACACAGGAAAATATTTGGGTTTAAGATAAATCCCCAGAATATCGTAACCCTCAGCACTTTACATTGCAATGACTTTCAGCCCTGAAGGATGTGTTCTATTGGTGATAGGTGGACGGTTGGACTTGATGACCTTGGAGGTCATTTCCAACCTTGGTGATTCGATGATCCTTTGATTCCTGGCAGATGAAATTAATGATGCTGACACGCAAACCAGTACAGTGCCTTGCACACCCAACACAGCTTGTTTTCCCCAGGTGGGCTCCATTTTGACCAATGCAAACCTTCAGCCTATCCCAAACCTTCAGGCTAATGCTAGTTAGAGGCTTTGTGTTTAGAAGGAAGAGGCTGAGTTGGTGAGCCCGAGCACCCCAAAACCATCTCGCCCTTACCAACACTCATTTAACACTGTTCTGCGAGAAGACCACTCACCGAGGGGCTGAGGAACAAACAGCAATGCCTACCATCAGAGGTGCTAATCCTTGTGTAGTTGTACCCACAGGAAGATGTGCCCCTCCTGGAGGTATGGGGTGTATGCCAACAGCCAGAGAAACCATTCACAAACTGCATCCGAAGAGAAGGAAAACTGCAGTACTTGGCATGCACGGGTGATCTCCAGCGCGGGCTGGGGAGCTGTCTGTGCAGCGTGCTATCCAGCAGTGAATGCAGTCTTTATCTTGAAATGCCTGCAAGTCCAAAGCAAAACTATGCCGATTTTGTCCCTAGCTCTAAAGTTTATTAAGTTGGTGCCTACTTGTAGAGGGCTAAGCCTGTGAGGCTCATGTTTTTCTGAAGTAATATTTTCCCGTATAATCTATTTTCTATTACAGTGACTTGATTGTAGAGCTGAAATGAGAGCCAGGATTGTTTTCTGGATACATTACCAGATACCTTCTTTTCTAAGGCCCAGAAAGAGAAATTAAGTTTACAACAGAGATCACTTCTGTTATTTGGAAGCAAAGGTTGCCTATCATAGAAAACATTCCCAGACAGTGATTTGTGCCAGGCATTTTGCTCACTAGGTATACCCCCAGGCTTATTTATAGGAGGAAATTTCCACCTCACATTGCTACATATTTGCCCTGTAAAAAAACTGCATTTGAAGAAAAATACAAACATTTCAAAATTACCATTCTGCAAAGCCGAAAGATTTTGTGAGCAGCACACCTGCTTTTAGGTGGAGAGGAGGAGGAGATACCGATGAGCCAGGGGATGCGAAGACACAGCAAGCCACCGTGGTACCATCTCTGAGGATGGGCAGCAGAGATGACAGGAAACCAAGTGCCTTGAGAGGTGTCCTGCCCCAGGCAGCATGCTGATGGGGTGCCAAGGGGCAGAAAGCAGGCTGAGCCATCACCACTTGGCCATCAGGCGCTTCGTTTCCACACCAGGACCTGGAGCTGTGGTTTTCTAAGAGGGATCAGCTCCTGTTTGGTGAGAAGTGGCACTGGGCACAAATGGGAATGTGAGAGGTTCCCTCTGACCATCAGGACTACAAGCACATCTAAATGTATACAGTAAAGCAGGTGTCAATGTATATAATATTCCTCTATGGTTGCATGCAAGAAGTAATTCTCACAATTCATCAAACCTGATGAAACCAAGCTGCATTTCTCTGAAGAAATCAAGAAACTAGATGTTAAGGAATCAAGGGGGAAAACATCAGGTTCCTACTGAGCTCAGAGGGGATTCTGGCTCTAGGAAATGTCTCCAGCTGTTGTAGTGAGCTCTAACTGGAAGAAAGGTGGAAAGATAATCCTTCTGGTCCAGGCTGGGAGGTTATGTGGGTCAGTGCACTCACTACTAAAATCCACTGCTGTGTGCTGGAGGCCCTCCTGTCTGAGGGAGGCCACGCGTTCCTCCTGGAGAGCAGCAGAGGGATCGGTGAACCCAGAGGAGAGCAGACCCAGCATTGCAGACCCCTGAGGGATGTCTGTCATGCAGTTCCTTTTGCGAGTTCCTCTGCTTGAAGCCATGTGTGGTCCAGCCCTGACTTCAGTCCCCAGTAACTGCATTACTGGGTTGGTTGAAGACTTGCTCTGGGGAAGAGGCTCTGGCAGTTCCTCTCTCATAGCAAGCACTGCCTTACCTTGTGTGTCCTCTTGAAATGTACTGAACCAATTGTTGGGTACTTAAAAATATCAATCTGGAATGCAGTATATTTGTTCAATAAATCTCTACATTCTCCGTGAGCAAAAATTAACATCATTAATCCCAATTTACAAACCAGGAAGCTGAAACACAAAGAGGAGAAGCAGTGCAACAGAGAGGGAGCGCAGAATACGTCCAGGTTCCTGGGGGCCAGCACAAGTCATGCAGCTGGAGGCTATCGGGGCGGCCAGCGCTCTGCTCACAAACGTCGCTCTTCCAGAAAAGCTGACCTTGCATCTCGGGACGGATTAGAACAATAAAGCACAGATAGCAAAGGCCAACTTCCAGCCTCGTTCGAACACACTCAATGGAGCGTTCGTGCAACAGACGTTAATGCTTGCAATGATCTTTTTTTATGGGTGATGTTTTTTAGCGTGGGATTTGTGGCAGACAAAGGCGTGACTTCTCGGGCACTTTCAGTAATTGCGTTATTTTTAACAGTACCAAATAAAAACACAACAGTTGGATAAATACGATATTCATGTTTTATTCCATAAATAAATTCCGTTGGTTTTACGCTGGTTGTTTTTACTTCCAAAATGTACAAATAAAGATTTAAATATTTTTGAAGGAAGCACTGCAGATGGTTTTAGTTCTGCAGTTCTGATGCAAACATACTTCTTGGCACGGCTTCTCAATATGCCATTCCTATAAATACTTAATGCTTGCAGAAGTGGGGTAGAACACATATTAAATTGAAAAACACAAAGAAAGAGTTAAGACCGAAGTTTTAAATATTGCTTTCTAACAGGTAAACCTGCTATGCGAATTCACTACATAAACAGGAATAGAGTTCTTCAGAGAGCTCCAAGATTGGTCCCTTTTGGTATGTTAAGTATTAATGTGAAACTGCTGCTGCAATGATGATGTGGTAATGCTATTTCAGCTAGTTTCTAAACATAACAAATAATGATATTCATTTTTTCTTTAGTTGAAGGATTTAACTCGCAGGAAATCAATTAATAGAATACTTGAGAGAAATAAGTTTCCCAGGTCTTATAAACCCAGCTCTATTGCTACAGAGACGCATACTTTGAAAAAGATTAAGATAAATAACACCGCTGTAATTCGGTATTTGCATTAAAAATTCTTAAAATTATTTCCTCTGGGTACACTGACCATAAGCTGATGCTCTGAAACAGCTGTGCTCCCTTTTAGACCGCTTTTGCTTACTTGAAAGTCGCCTGAAAATTTCAATTGAAATATAAATGATCTTTCTTTATATAAAGCGCCAAAGATAAGAAAAATACCTCCGGGTAATTAAGATAACAGCAAGTTTTATGGCTTATCTAACAGTCAAAGGCATTGGAGATCCAATTAGGATGATAGGCGAGAGAATCCTTTGTCACTCGTTGTTCCTTTGAAGGAGCTGGTCCAGCAATTGCTAGGAAAGAACAAAAAACAGCATTAAGATGGGGTTAAACATCACGAGGTGAAGTAGAAACCTTCAGTGATGCTGTGAGAGGGCACAAGACTCCTCAGAGCTCAGATCTACTAGCTACATTACTCACAAAATGAAAGCACTGATAGCTTCTCCATCTTGGGCAGGAGCAGCGTCGTTACATGGAAGAGCACAGAGCACTTCAGCAAGGAAAAGCCATTACATGTGGATGGCACGGAGCAGGATTACCTGGCAGTGCCTCAGATCTGCACCTAGATTAACTGTGCTCAGGTAGATTTCTGCTGGGACAAGTTACTATTTTTAAAAACTAAAGGTCTCAGGTGCATAAGGGTAGGATGTTAATGCTACATCTCAAGCAGTGCCTAATGCTAAGAACAAGGCCATCAGCATCCTTTGCTCTTACAGTTTGCACATGCTAGCACAGGTACCCCCAGAGCTTCATGGACCTTTCCCAGGAACCCGCCCCTCTGGGAGCACTGCTGATAGCTGTGGGCTTTGTTAGAGAGAAAATCTATCATGCTGATCACTGCAAAACTGCAAGGCTTGGTGTCTGAGAGCTCTTCAACCCATCATATACCCCTGTTACTTCTGAGTGACAGTACTGAGGGCTGGGGTGTATAACAGCAAAGAGAAGTGCACAAATATCAATATCAAATCCACAAGTAGATTTATCCACAGGTCAGTGGTCAAACACTCATTCTGTAGAGCAGCAAAGGGGGCTTACAGACCTACACTGTGCACTCACAGTGCACCGTTACCTTTTTAAAGATCTCCACGCGCATCCTGTTGCTCTGGATGATTACCCGCTTCTGTTTTTCCTCTTGCTTCTTTTTTACTTCAGGTAAATTGTCATAAATCCTGGAATGAATTCAGAAAGTTAACTTTGCACATCATCCCCAGGACTTGCAAATAACTGGTTTTTGTATAGGAAACATCTTCCCCAGTGGCAAGTCTTGGCATTAATGAGTATCTCTGAGTACTTGAATTAGATCCACGACACAGAACAAGTATTATAAGTCATTGACAATAGTGTTACAAAAATCTGACTTCTTGAAAAACACCACTCATTTTGGACTAAGGAATAAGGAGAGAAAAGATCAGGTTATCTCCACGCGGCAATGCAATTCTGGGGAAGCTTCTAATGGGCTCAGTGGATTTGATTTATAGCAACACGGTGCAAAACAGAATCTGGCCTGCATGCTAGCTCTCCTAGCCTGTGAGGTGACAAGGCAATCCCCTGCCTTCAGTGTGAGACAGCAGTGAATAGCAGTGAAGTCTTAACTCCAGTGGTTTGTACCTTTTGGATCTCATGTGCATCTCCTTCTCCGGAATGAATCTTTCCTTTGGTTTGAAGAGGTTATCTAGCAGAGGGAGAATAAAGTTAGTCACAGGAACCTGCGTTTTCTGAAGTGTTAACCCTCACATCTCACTCAGTCATGATATGAAATTCCTGATTAAACTTCTCTTGGCTTAAGCTCAGATCTGTATCTCCACAGGTCGGTGGAAGGACACTGAACAACTTCATCTGGAGCTGAACTGGATCCCAGAGCTGCCCTGTGGAAGGGGAAGGATGGATAAGCCCACAGCAACCAGCATTGTTCCTTCATTTTAAATGCATGCAACCTCTGTCATTGCCATGTGCGGCAGTGTACGCCGACGTTCAGCCAGGCAGCAGCCACCAGTGCTGCTGTACCAAAGGACCCAGGCAGGCAACTGCATGCATCTAGCAAACCATACCCCCTGCTGATGTCTGCCAGGAAGCTGGCCAGGCATGAGCATTTCCATGTCAATTTGCACTTAGTTTGCAGGGCTGTGTGTAATTATGTCAAGCACTAAGAGGAAGAAAATCTATTACTTTTTGCTGATCAGATATGAGGCTATCTGAGATAATTCCAATCAGCATTTCCTTGGATGCAGGGAAATAATTACTGATCTTCATAGTCGGTGGATCCCAGGAATATGTAATTTTAGCATCCTCTTTACTAAAATGGTCTCTGTATAGGAAGGCATGTCCGGGTGGGATGCACACAGCACAGAGGACAGGGTATGGCGCCCTGCACAGCCTCGGTAAGCTGAGAAGCAAAGGTATTTGCAAGTGCCTTCGCAGAACATATGTATAAGATAAATACGTGTGCAAAGCTTTAAGCACTTCCATTTGCCAAGGAAGTTTAGAAGACATAATATATATCACAGCAGGCACCACGTCGGCCTCTTTCTGCCATCTCACTGAAGAGACAAAATACAATAATCAAGGCAAGGAAATAAATGCAGAGAATAATTTGTTCCAGAGCTGCCCGGTGCAGACGCTGGCCCAGAGCGAAGCCAGCCACCGCTACCCAAAAAAGCCCCCTTCCCCAGCAGGTCTGCTTCCCCGCTGCTGAAGACACCAAATGTTTCGGGGATATTTATGGAAGTTGTCCTAGCAACCAAACAGCCTCGAGCAGGGGATGGGGCTACACCCAGAGGCAAAGCCGTGCTCGGATTACCGCCTTGCTCGGGAAAACGCTGCGTGCCCTGGGAGATTGCTGCTGCATCTCTGAGAAAAGAAAAGGGAGATGTGCAGCAGCTTGTGCTCTGTTCAGGCACTGCTGTCAGGACACAGATTTTGAAGGACTAGGACTGACTCGGTGGTTATCTGCACTTAATCGTTACTACTGCATCTTCAGTAGACAACGAGCAACATGCTCGGCTGACTGGGAAAATATGATTTGCCTTTTATTTAATAGTGTTTTTATGCTCATTTTTATGCTCATTCATTTAAAGGGAATGAACACTTGGATGCAATAGCTGCCCAAATACTCTTTACACACAGGGGAGCAGAATGCCGCTGTGACCCAGACGGACCTAGTGGGGTAGCAGGGACCGGTGGCACCAGCTTACTGGGACCAGTGTGGATCCCAGCACGGTGCCCTGCTGCTCAAGGCTGCAAACCTCATTTGGCAGCTCAGGACTGCAGGACGCATCCCTTCCCCAAGGCATCTTCTAACCCAGACAATGGCACAGGATCACGGCAGGGAGTTGGAACTGGATGATCTCTGAGGTCCTTCCAACCCGAGCCATCCTACGATTCTATGATTTCCAGGAAAAAAAGATTGCTATGGGGATTTTTTTTTTTCCTGAATAAAAGCTGTTAATGGCACATTAGCACTTTGAGTATAACGCTCTCCAGATGATACAGAAATGGTCCTAAAGGGCACCAGACTCATCTCTGCCTGCAGTTTGGATGGGAACTCCGTGCATGGCTATGTCAAAGGTTTTGAAGGAAAGATTAAAAAGAGATTGTAGGGAAAGTCCTCCAAGAAAAATAATAAATCTACCTTGGTTATAAATATACCCTTTGTGAAGCAGTACGGAGTCAGCAGGTTTACACACATGTAAGTTTACACATGTAAATGTACGTGTGGTATCTCTTGGCTCACTCTTAGGTCTCTGTATAATAGAAAAAAAATCACATGCAAAAAAAAATCAATGCTAGACGTTGAGGGATTTTAGGATAAGGATTCTAAAACTAACTGAAAAATTAGTAAAAATGTTTTAAATGAGAAAATAAACCAATGTGTCTGTTATTTTTATGTTCAATAGTGAATACATATTTCCATCTGGAGGAGCAGCACAGATTCAGAGCTATAATAACTTGTCAAGAACAGCACGAAGATCTGACTTTAACTTCCTTCTTCCCAAATGAAGGCCCAAGTTAGACATCAAGTCGAAAGTTCCCAAGCTGACAGCCTTTTAGGTTGCATTTTATGAGATCCTTATCAGATCTCATAGTCCTGTATATCACCTTTGGAGAAGCTTTCAAAACAGAGATTTGGAATTTCCAGTGATGCACCACAGTTTAAAAAATAATAACAGTATATACAGATAGGCATGAAACACTTTACTGGTGTTTTAGTCAAACCCTGTCAAGAAAGTGAGCTTCCAGCATTTACACCAGTGCTGCAGTGTGCAACAGTGGTCTGCAAGGTCTCCACAGCAGAAGAAAGAAGCTACTTCAGCAAGTTGTAAATGAAGTCAAATGGGTCATCAGTGAGATGTGTTTTAAGTCATACCGAACTGCACCACAGGGAGGATGAGCAACATGTCTGCCTGGGAAGTTATTAACAGTGACAAAATTTATCAAGGGCTAAATTCTGCCCATCAGAATGTGTATATATATATGTACACACACACACACATATATATATATTTTTTCCTGCAGTATAAATATGAATTCTCAATGTGTTAGGAGCTAAAAAATATCCTTTGAGGATGTGTTGCCAGTTCCTGAAAAGCCAGGCACTGATAATGGTGATTCTCTAATTAAACTGATTTTCACTGAACTAAAAAAATAAGTCACCAAAAACCCATTCACCCAGAGAAGTTCGAAGATACATTGGGTTTTCTTTTTTCAAATACTGCTTTTTAAATCAACAGTCCACAAAAAAAAAACAAATTAACCTTGAGTCTAAGATAAATGCCAAGGTGACATTCAGCTCAGTATGCCCATAGCATTTGGCTGGGAATTCATCCAGAGAAATGAACTAGTGCCTATACCCAGAGTTGCTGCCCAAAGTTTTGCACGTTGCATGTCAGTGACTTCATGCAATAAATGACTTCATCTGCAGTCAACAGATGAGTTTTTGGTATTCTTTATAAGAAAATATAATAAGCCATCAGTTAAAGGTTTGATGGCAAGAGTGTCTGGACTTTCTGCTCATCTCTGAGAAACACTGAAGCTGAACAGTGATTCTCCCAAGAGAAGCCACAGGCAGGTGGTTCATGGGTTTTCCAACTCTCCATGTCTGGCCTGCACCGCAGCTATCAAGGCTTCTGATTTTCCTTTATATTTTAGTCTTAACAGTGGAAAATGTCACTAGGATCTCTAAAAAAAAAAAACAACCAAAACCTAAAATCCACAGGTTTATAACAATGTTTTCATACTAAATTCATTCTGGGCATGACATGGGAGATTTCATAGAATTATAGAATCACCATGTTGGAAAAGACCTCCAAGACCATCCAGTCCAACCATCCATCTGCCATCAGTATTTCTGCACTAACCACATCTCTTAGTACAACATCTCGTTCTGCTCTATCCGAACGATACTTGAGTATTCATGTACTTCAGAAAAATAATAATAATAATTAGCATCTCACTTGGCTTTCCTAATTCATTCATTCCTGTTTGACTGGAGCATACAGCATTGGAAAGCCTACAATTGCCTTAGAAAAAGCCACATTGTTAGTGAAGAAAGTATGACAGATCTGCGTAACCTGATCAAAAGGTTTACTTCATCTTTGGTAAAACTTGCAACAGCTTCTCAATCTTGATTTCTTCAGGTTCAGTTTCTAATCATGGATCAAATCTGACCTTTTACTCCTCGATTAAAAAATCCATCATTGAAAATTCAGTTTTCAATTTGGCTACTTCTGCACCTTAATGAAATTATCCCCCAGCAAATTGACTGAACTTTGTGAGTCACCCACTACAATGCACATTGTTTCTACACTGTAATTATCCACACAGAAAACTTCATATTTAAAGATTTTCCAATTTATCTCTACCTTCCTTGACATCACCTTGGGAGATGGACCCCCTCTGCAGAGGGGCCTCTCTCAGATGCTCTCCCTATTGCAAGCAGCTCCAAAAACCTACAAAAAATGGGCTTTTATCTGTCTGAAAAGCTTTCTGAAGTGCTGCCTGGACTTCCTCTGCTCGATACTAATTGGCAATGTGCTTTAACACACTTTGAAAGGCTTTTGACCTCAGTCTTGCTTCTAATTGCCTTTTTGCTCATCTCCCTGACCTCTCCCATCCCCTTCCCTCCTCCTCTCCTGTTACTATCACCTTGCACAGATGCTGGCTCTCTCCCCACTGTTCACAAGGATGAGGACACGGAGGGGATATGCCCCACTCACTGCACCCACGTCCTCCCCTGCTGTCACAGCGAGTCCCGCAGGGCCACGTTCCCCGAAGCCAGTGCCCTGCAAGGTGCTGCCTGTGTCTGTCTGGCTCACAGGCACTGCCACAATCAATGTGATGAATAATAATATCATAAAAATAGGTCGTTCCTCTTCCTAATTCAATTACCTGACTGCAGCTTAATCTTTATTCAGAACTGTCAGCCTTAACCAAGTGGCCAGGTGCCAACAGGATCAGCAGCACTACTGCTAGCTATGAATATTGACAGGGAAAAGAAACCTGAGAAATGGCACAACTGAAGTCATACACAAGCAGAGTTGAGCAGCTGGATGCAAACCTCTCATCAGCCACCAACAGCAACTAAAGGCCACAAGGATGCACTTTTACAGCTGCAGGATTTGCTAGCTGCACGCTTACTGCAAGTTCTCCAATTGCCATCTTCTCTCCCCACTGAATATGCAGGCCAAATAACAACCTGCTTGGTGCAGAGCTGCTTGAGAATCCAGCGCTTTCAAAACCTAAACTGCAATCCTTGCCCTCCAGGCTTCTGCCATTACAATAAGGCTTCTTAGAAAGCTTTAGAAGCGTGGTTAAGGAGATATAAACTTGTTTCCAATCTATTACTAAAGACACAGGATTTGGAATAATACTGGATGCAAATCCAAAGAGACACAGCAAGCACATCAGTAGGGGTTGAATGGTGACTTTCCACTTACGATGCCATTTCCAGTGAACCATCACTCTCCCAAAGGAAAGCAAAATGGAAGGTATGAAAAAAACCATACGTGCCTGGGAAATTTTTTTTTAAACCTCTGAAAGTGCCTGTGTACTCTGAGATCAGAAGGCTGTTCATTATGCAGATTTAAAGGCCTATAAACAGCTGGTAGTCCTGTCACTGAAGTAATTACATTACGGTTTTTGAGATTTAAATCCAGTTATTTGAACATTGTTTCTATTCAGTTCGTCACAGTGGGATCTCTAATTTGTTCTACGTAGTCAACAGCAGAGTAGTCTATCTTGGACTAATTAGCACACTTGAAATGTAGCAGTACATATTACCCAGCACAAAGGCTAACACGAGAGTCGCAGGTTCTTTGCCTTCAAAGTGCTCTTGTGACGATAACATCTTCTGCAGGACAAACATTTCTGTTTTTCTAAGATTACCTTCAGTATTTCATAAGGTCTTGTTCATGAATTACAGTTAAAAATGGTAAACAACTTGGATTTTGGTGGTTTTCTTTGAGCATGAGAAGGTAAAGGCAAGCTGCACAGATGTTGGTATTTATATGGAAATGAAGCTGAGTGCCAGCTCCTTCCTTCTCCTTCAAGAAACTCTAAGTTGTAACAACACTGTCAAAACATTGGGAAATTGTGCTATCTAATAATTTTATGGTATCCATGAAGACATTTTAGTCCGATAGAACAATCTATCAGAGAAATATTTCTGAAGGTCGTGGCTCTTTCCTCTGGGTGACATTAAAATAAAGGATGTGAGAGTCAGGAGTGAAGTAACAATCTTATTTTGGAGAGATTAAGCAAATCAGTGGCAAATTTACAAAGTGCAGAAGGGAAACATCTCAGGTTGCAGTTCACCCCCATTTACGCCCGAGTAAGAGCTGGCTGCTGTCTGATTGGGCAGTCCCACCTTGACTGCTTTCCGCATAGACTGCACATGGGGAACTGAGCCATGAAATGTCTTCCGGGGGTGGAAAATGAATGGGATAACTGATGTTACTGATGATGCTTGTGGTGCATATGCTGCAGTGAGCTGCTCTGTGAGCACCTCGAGGGTACTCAGAAACACTCCTCCTGCCCAGCCACAAATGTGCCTATAATCAGTGCTCAGGGTCACTCCGTTGGGTTCAGTGGAAATTACGCTCCTCAGACAACCAGCCATTATGAAAAAGATCTCTGGAAAATGCAGGAGAGTGTGCTGGCAATGAGCCCTCAAAGCCATAAAGACCTCTCCACAGGTCCCAGAGACAAGAGAAAAGAGGAAGCTATCAGATGGAAAAGAAGCAACCGCAGGATCAGACCCTGAAGCCTAGGGCTGCCATCAGTACGATGCTGTGTACTTAAGCACATTTCCAGGCCATCATTTTATTCTCCTGGGTTCTTAATTTCAAATGGTGTTTCAGAACTGTGAAAGAGTAGATTGCATCTGAGACCAAGACGCCTGCAGGTGGGCTGGATTTGGCAGGACTTTTCAGATGAGCAGGAAGGAGGAGCATTAGCAGTAGTACCAACTAAAATACCAGAGGCTGTGGGGGGGTGGCAAAGCCACTGTCCTGCATGCTCAGAAGCATTTGATGCCCAGTTCCTGTGACTCCTAAGGACTGCTGATGTCCAGCAGCTGCTTGGGACTTCTCAGCTGCAGTGACACCACCTAGGCTGCAGCCACCAGCCCGTCCTCAGCTTGGTTTGGTATCACAGCTGCTCCTGGACTCACAAGCAGTGTACCCAGAGATGGATATGGCATTCAGAACTTTCTGTTTGGATCTACAGGCTATCTACGAGATACAGGATGGTCTTTGTCCTTTTTCAGGTGCTTTGTGTCTGACATAAACCCCAGGCTCTCAGACATAAAAGCTGCCTATGAAACAGTACCATAGTCAGGGATGAACGCTGCCACGTTGCCTTTGCTCAGCCAGTTTGGCTGGTGGGCAGCTTTTGGTGTTGTTGCTGCAGGGGTGCGTTACACAGGCAGCCTGGGAGCATGCTTTGGGAAGGGCTGGGCACCAGCAGAGCCATAAGAATGAGAAGCTGGCACCAAGGGAGGTGATGCTGCTCTCTCACCATCTCCCACTCCCGATCACAGCTCTGCTTGATGAGATGGAGCAGCCCTGTGATGTAACAAAAACCCAAAGAGGGAATCCTGGTTTTAAACAATAAAAAAAAATGAAGCTCCTGATAGATCAGCCCTGATCCAGTTGAAGCACTGGAACAGGGCCAGGCCACATGCAGTGACAGAGCAAGTGGTGACATAGCTGCCTGCGCCCACACCCTCCTCTGCTCCAGGTTATAATGTGAAAAGGCATCCTCAGGTCACCAGGATTTTGCTATCCACTTCTCATCTCAGTAAACAAAACTGTGTTTGCATTTGTTATCTGCACTACAGCTGCATTCTCCTTTCATTACTTCTTTTTTTTTAATTTACCCCAAAGCCCTTCATTGCTTTAAAGGCACATCTTACGTGATAAAATGGCCTTTCCAGATAATACAGAATAATGATGACAACAACTGATAATTTGTCCTCCTTTCTACCTGCAGGGAAGGCAGAAGGGATCGTGAGGGCCATGACCCCAGCGGGACAGACTGTTGTCAGCAGAGACATCATTAGGACACAGGCAGCCAGCACCCTTGGTGAGCATACAGGGGAATCCCTTGGCTCTTCTGTGTGAGGGAGCATGGCCAAAAAAGCTCAGGAACATCTGTACTAAACAAAGATCCCATACTCTGGGACTCATTAGTGATACTAATCCTTTTGCACAATAGCATCCACGAGGAGAAGTCCTAAAATACCAATTGTCAGGACTCAGAGCAAATTAAATATGCTCTGAACACTCCTACACAGCCCTCTGAACTGCAGCCCACACAGTTGTGCTTTATCAGC
>JANHGO010005120.1:0-23603 GCA_024606505.1 Aquila spilogaster
TTCTATTAAACTGTTCTTATCCCAACCCACGAGTTTTACCTTTTTCCTTCTGATTCTCTCCCCATCCCACTGCGGGGTGGGGGGAGTGAGTGAGCAGCTGCGTGGTGCCGAGTTGCTGGCTGGGGTTAAACCACAACGATGACAAAGCTGGTGACCCATTCAGGAGGTAAGGCACAAAAGAGAGGAAATTATCTGAGGATTGGACCTATACAACTCCACGCTTCTCTGCTTAGTTCCTTAAGTATTTATGTACATATATAAGGCCCAAGGAACTCCAGCCCCAAGCTTTCCTTACGTAAGTGTACATTTATGTATATTGCTCTCATAGGTCTTAAAAATAGAGTACACAATGGACACCTCTAGAAACTTCACTGATTATTTGAAGTATTATTCTCCAGGGCAGTGCTGACAATTTTCCAGTGAAGAGCTAGCAAATAAGATAAGCATGACTTTGAAATGCCCATACTAAACATTATAAATAAAAGTACAAATAAATTTTATTTATTTTATGTACAAAGCCTGTAGCTTTGTACATAATTACAGCTGCATGATTTATTCCCACCAGCCTCAGAGAGCTTTAACAGCTCCTCTTCTTTTCTTTCCCTTGGACAAGCTATTTAGATAAAGAAAGTGCCCAGATGCTTAAATGGCTGAAACTTGTTCCAGTCTCAATTTTGGTGGTATGTGGAAAATTATATTGCTTATGATTATGTTTGGTGTTATGAAGTTATTTTCATAGCATTTACTCTGGAAATGGCTGTATCATTAGTGAGTCCGTCAGTGAGGATGCAGCTCACTGAGATGTTTATAAAAGCCTTATAAAGGAGATAGACACAGAGACACACAGGAGAGCACGAGAAGCTGACTGCTTAGCTATGAGCTGTCAGGCAGGGCAGTCCATGGGCTTTCGGTCTACTTACCTGAGCAACAACAGACTAACAGACAGCTAAGGAAGGACAAATAAGAAAGAGGGACCTCATCTTCTGGGAGCTGGATGATTTCTGCTGACATATACTATCTTTCATTTTGCTTTTTTAGTGAAAAGAATGGGATGTTCCCATTATTGCTGGGATCGTAGTATGTTTCCTGCAGACCTGGGAAGGTCACAGCTTTAGTTGGATTCGAGGAATGGAGATGCTTAAACAACACTGGACCCAGGAGAGCACTAAGAAAAAAGCAGACTCTAGCTTTCAGGAGGAAGCTTGAAACAGAATCTGCACCATGGAAATGTATCCAGATCACTCAAAAAAATGCAAGTCTTTGAATACTGGCCAACCTCCAGAGGTTTAAATACCTCACATCCAAAGGCTGGATGCAATACTCCAGGACCACCCTGACAGTAGGGTGTGTGTGAGGTTTTTCTATTACCAAAGGAAGGTGAATATTTGTTTTCTTCCCTCCCTGATAATCAGGGCAATAACTTGCTCCTGTGTGACACAATCTGTTCCCACTGCACCCAGATTTCAGCACGAATTTGAATGAAATCTCTGAACATCTCTTCCACTCTGCTAGACACAACTGTAAACTTAAGGACAAATTCACAAGTCATAGGATTTGCAACAGATCCCAAGTAGGGAAAGAAGACCAAAAACTAAGGATGAAAAATTTAAAAAAAGCCACTCTAAAGGGATTAACTGCAATTCACTAACCATGCATAATCCCACCCTCTAATCAGAAAAGAAGCAAAAAAAATGTTTCATTGTTTTTGCCACCAACGTGAGGACAGGGATCAGTCCTGGCCCTGTTGTATTCAGCTCGACAGACATAAACACACCAACATCTGCTCAGACTGGTGGTTAGATGCATAAATCGCAGGAGGTGGCCAGGATTGCAGGCATGCCCCTCTCCCAAGGCACATATCCTACTTCTTGGCATAAGGATGCCTCCGCTCAACGTGCTGCCTGTTTTGAACTCCACCTTAAGGTGCCTTTCTCTGTCCCATGCCCTGTAGGAGAAACTTGGCTGAAGACCGTGAATTCAGCTCCTGTAGTTGCCTGTTGCCTTAATGATCATTGTCTTTTGGGGCTTATATCCCTCGGCCCCCTTGAGGATTCCCCTCAGCTGGGCTGGAAGTAATTAACTTAATTGCACCAGGGTATCTGATCAGCCAACTTCTATAATAGTTTCACGTTGGGAAGAGAGCCAGATAAAGCCATAGCTGACACGGCTGAATAC
Organism: Aquila spilogaster; assembly: GCA_024606505.1. NCBI lineage: Eukaryota > Metazoa > Chordata > Aves > Accipitriformes > Accipitridae > Aquila > Aquila spilogaster. The sequence continues at coordinate 2,176 of JANHGO010005120.1, forward strand.
CAAGGCCCACAGGGAAACCTCGGAAGATGATCCTAATCATTGCATGCAGCCAATGTGAGACGAGCAGAATCACCTGAAATGATCGATAGCACTATCTCATCAGTAATTTTAATAGCTTGAATATTGACTGGGCACTGCTCTGGGAGATCCCAACAGATCTCCCTTTGGCAAGATGGGGATCCCTGTGTCTTTGATCTTGTTATCTCAAAGCACTTTACAGATACAAAATGATTTGCACAGGAATTCTCATTATCTGTATTGCACAGATGATTAAGGCAAAGGGTAGAGAGGCTTAGAGGGTACTGCTGGGTCACTCAGAATGACCAAACAAATGTCCTACACATAAGCAGTAAACACTCTTAAAAGCAGAAATTTCTTTGAACCTTAAGGTGATTCCTTTCCCTGTATCTCTTAAGCAGCAGCTGGCTGCGTTGTCCCAAACTTAAGGGCAAGCGTTGCCTTTCTGCTGCCCGGTGTGCTGTGCCCGGCTCCCAGGACCTTCCCTCTGGGCACAGCAGAACTGGCTTCTCCCCCTTTCCTCCAGGCCAGATCAAAGATGGGCGAAGCTCGGTCACCGCTGCCTCTTGGGTGTCCTATGCGATGTGTGTGCTGTAGGGAGTGCTTTGTGTGGCCATGGACGTACAGCCAGGCACTTCACTGGACAGGAGCGGTAGGTGTAGCCAGCATCCCAGTAAAATAAATGTTTTGTGATCGCTGTCACAATGATGCTAATAACAGTAAATAGGAAATTGTGTGAATCTCTGCAGACCAGCATAGATAGTGTCTGTTTGGCCCCAGGAGGTGCTGGTCCTTTCTGGATCCCAGGAAGGAAGGCACAAGCACTCTCAAGAAAGTTAACCATGTTATTAATATCCCACAAAAAGTGATAACAAGTTATAACATCTTATGTCCCTTCTGATGCTGGGAACCCCAAAATGATACAGCATCAGACAGGCCTCTGGCCATGGCATGGCGCGCTGCCCAGACTCCCCATCCATGGCGAGGTCCACCACCTTGTTGTCTTTAGAGTTTTTATAGGATTTTCTTAGAAGCAAAGCAGCTCTATTCGTCATTTTTACTGTGGTGCAAAAGGATGTTTATACGAAAACACGCTGGCTTGCTTCAAGAGAAAATCAAGGACATGCTGGTGGCATCATCACTGATGACAAGTGGGTGTTGCCTACAGGCTCTTTGGTTACAACCACCCAGCTGCGTCTATCCTACAGCAGGGGACGTGGGTGGCACAGCACGGTCCTCAAGGCCAAGTCATACATGTAGTACAGCACAGCACAGCACGAGCCTGCACTGCTCAGGTCAACTGCTACGTGGATCGCTATCTCCTCCATGTGCAATGGTCTGCCAGGTAGGACTCCCACAGGGTTATGGTTCGTATGGTTATGTGGAGCTGCACAGTGGTCTGTTGTTGCTGCCTGTGGTGTAAAGGTGCTAGCAGGCTGTGTCCATTTGATGAAGTAATTATTTTGTCAGTTTGCCTTTTCACTATGTCTTTTCAAGGCTTGCAGATATTGACTGACTCTTTTAGCATGATCAAGGTACCGAGTACAGCCTTTTTCAACAGCGCATCCCACAAAAATCTCTGAAACCTTGTTAAGCCTTATCAGCAGAGTGAGCCAGGAGTCTCCAGGTAAAACATCAGCAGTGACGATAAGGCCAAAACTCTGCTCCTACAGCATCACACGAGTACATGCACTGAAGGGTGTTAAGTCAAAGGCTTTCACTTTGTTGCTTTTCACAACTAGGATAGTAAGTACGCTTCAGTGGGGATTGTTACCTGTTTAATGTGGGATATACCAAGATGTGTTATGTTATTGAGATGCTTAAAAATATATGTCTTTCCCCTATCTATCTGTTGCCCCATAAAACTTTGAAGTGGTTTCCTTTGAACACTGATCACTCAGGAGGGTTGCTGCTTGGCCGGTTGTCTCCACATGTAGAAAATGCATTCCAACACAAGCTGAAAACCTTCAGGAGAGGGAGATTTTCTGTAAATGCCAGCTGAGATGTGAGTCCTGCCTGTTGTGGCTCAAGTCTAGTACTTCCAGATTTCTAATTTCTTGTAATGCAAAACTACAAGTAAAATCCAATATACTGTTTGACAGACAGATTTAAGTATTTGAAAACACATAGGTTGAATTCAGTGCCATTCAAAGCCTGACTAACACAATTTGTAGACAAATTCGATCAGGTAATTTCCCCAAAGCTTATTAACTGATCTGAGTTTAAACTGATCTGAGTTAATGAATGTGAGGCTCTTGAAGCTCAGATATAGTGCTTTGCAAGTTCGGGTGTGCTGTGGTCTGAGAGCAGATAAAATACATAGCCTATGTTTTTGTCCTAGCAAGTGCATGAAAGATTCAACTTTTCACAAAGTTAAATGGATTTTTTTCCCCAACAAATTCTAACAGACTAGTCTTATCTTGTCCTAAAGGTGACATCTCGCAAATTAATTTCTGTGACATTATTAACACTATGAAAGATAATGAAGTTCAGTTGTTTCATAAAGTTGATCCCAGAATAAAAAAGCCTGACTTTTTTAGGGAAACAGAGTTTTCGAGTGATGTTCAGAGAGGTCTTCAAAAACATAACATGGAAGATTTAATCATTTTGAAGACACTAGAGAATAAAAAGAGTGTGTGAGGTTTAGAAACTGTCAGTATATTTTTTTCTCAAAATTTAAAGATAACTTCATCCAGAAAGGTCAAACTCTGCAAGAATTTTTCAAAAGCTATTTCATTCCTTAAATAATTAATTGTAAGGCGTAAAAGAGTTTGCTGGGGCACGGTATGAAGCCAGATGGCAGGTACAACAGTTGGAGAAGGGCTGGTAAGAATTCAAGTGTTTAATTTGTTAAAGGTTTTGCAAAGCCAGCAAGTGTTTGGATGGAAGTGTTACCCATACAGGACTCACATACAAAATGAGCGTTATAGCACCTCAGCTAATGCCTGCTTAGATCAAGAGCTTCCATATTAAACAGTATATTTAAATCCCACCGATGAATGCTCTTTATTTAGTTAAGCAAAGGTGAAGTTCTGTTCCTGAGGAGAGCAGATGGAGGGGTGCTCTGGTAAAGCTGCTGAAGAAGAAAGAATGGTTGAATCGGTGAGACCTGCAAAAGCCCCATCTCCTGAATCAAAATTCCATGGGGATTGCTGTAGTAGCGGTTCTTGCTCATACAGAGCTCCTGTAAATAGAATTCCCAGAGCAAACTCCTGGTAGTGCAAACAGCACAGCTGACATTTAGTCCTAGTGCAGCAGTGGGAGATGAAAAGCCCTTGGGTACTTTGTGCGGATTGCTACTGAGATGTAATTTCCTTAATTCTGTTAAGTTAAAAAAAAAAAAAGGAATAGGATTGGAATGACCTGACACATTATGGTTAAGGTTATTCTTTAAGAATTGTGAACTTCTGAAAGGTGTCATCAGAAACTGCTTTGATATGAATATAAGCAAGTATCAAAGTGAGAGCATTATCATTTATTTCCACTTATTGTTAAAACCTTCAAGCTTCAGTGAAAGACTGTGAAGGAACTGATGATTTCTACTTCTACAGTACATGGTAGTTTTCTGGGGTAATAGAAGATTTCTGGTCCATGAGGATCATGAAGAACAAGCAAAACAGATAGTATTGGATGCAGCCATTTTATTTCAAGGGAAAAACAGTCTGAACAGGTTTTCTCAAGAGAGAACAACTGGATGAATGGCCCATTAATAACCGCAGTAATATGATAATTCTGTCCTATAGTTCTAATAATCACGTTCTAGATAATTTTTAGTTACACAAAGTATGCATTTATAAAAAGGTCACAAGAAAAACTGTTAGCTACTTTATAAATATCATGGATTCTAGTTGTTTATGGGTTTAATAAGTTTTTCCCTCCCAAGGTTAAAAAGATTGCATTAAAGGAATAAATATTATTGTGGGCAGTATTTAACGTTGCTTATACTGACTGATCGGTCACATTGGCACGTAGTCTGGCACAACAGGAATAATTTGGAGAGCATAACAGTTGGACCCACTGTCCACATTATATGCATTTTAGGGAGTTTTATTTTAGAGAGATGCTGGACTCTACTCCTTAAACTGACTGCCCGTTAGCTGTGCTTCTGCATAATGTCTTCCAGCTTTGTTTCAGCTGAGAGGAAACCAGAGGATGTGTTTCGATGCTGTTCCACATGGTGAACCAAAGAACAGCAAGGACAAACAAGCGGGAGAGTTGCTTCCAGTTGCATTCCCTCCATGTCTAAACAAATACGCTGCTGTAGATACAGCCTGTGACAAGAAATGGGCATATTTGTGGCTGCCTGCCCTCAAAATGTTCAGCTGCATGTAGCATGTCTAATCTGAGGAATGACATCTGTCTGCTGGACATGAATTGTTGAAGCAGAGGAGTAATGTAGGTAGCCTCTCCAGAGGAATATCTTCAGCTTGACCCTATTCCTTTTTTTTCAAGGACATGGTACAGCAGTTAGCTGCACTGGACACTAGCCAGAAAGAGCTTGTTAGGAATTTCTCGAAAGCCTGTTTAAGAAAGTGCAAAGCCCTCTGGAACTATGTGCACCCAGGGACTTCCACATCGTGTTACCTGCTTCAGTGGAAACAGAGGGCAATTACTCTGTGATAGTTGTTCACACCATGATTAGAAACCTCTGAAATACTGGGATACATTCTGAGTCCTTGGGTTTGTCCACATTGAAGTCAGAAGTATAAAAAATCTTAGTGATGGACTTAACTGAAAATGGATAACACCCCATCTTCAGCAAAAACATGAAAAATCAAGTATTTTAATCTTGTTAAAGAGGTAGAGAACTGAATTTTGTTTAGAGCTTTGGAACATAACCTGCAGCTCTTTCCATTAACAGATAGATGAACTGAGTAGCATTTCAAACAATATTAGTCTTTGTAAGCACAGATAAAATATTGTCATGTAAAAAGATTATATGCTTACATGTTTTTAGAATCATAAGATACTTTTCAGTTACCTGTGGGTTTTTTGGATTTACTCTGAAAAGAGAGGTGGTTTAGTATTAATGAGTAAGAGATGTATTTATTAAAGCAGCTTCCAAGGATCAAATTTTAAAGTGAAAATTATCAGAAAAGACAAAGAAAGTAATTCCTCTAGGTGATTTCAAAAAGCATAGGGAAAAGGATGGGAGCACATAAACTCCTAGATTCCTAAAACTCTTCAAATGCTGATAGTAAAAGTTGGGAAATAAATTAACATGGATGAATGGGAAAGAGAGAGAAAGGAAGCCAAAGGAGCAAGAAGCTAAAGCTTTAATAAAAATGTTGGTCTAGATACTTACAGAGCAGGAACGAACTAGTGGAAGAATATAATCTCAATTCAAAATCCTATAAGATCTAGCAAAAATGTGCATTTAATGCATCAAAAGAGATGAGTAGAAGTGTTCTGTTTACAGAATGGTCTGTGGGATAGGAGACATGTATAAATCTCAGAAAAACAGAAGATCAACATTCAGTCTAAGTACAAAACTGTCTAATTGAGCCATTAAACACACACACACACAAACAATTCTTGTTCATTTCACTACCACCAAATTACCTGGGTGACTTCTTAACCTAGACTTGCTCAGGACTCAGCAGCAGAAGTTGTTCTCAACCGTTTGCTCGTTAAGGTGAAGGCTTTTCTAAATATATCGCTGGGGCTGATGCTGCTGCCACTTACCCGGCAGTAAAATTCACAGTAGGTGCGGTCGCTGCCGGGCTCAGCAATGTCTCGAGTTCCTGGCATCGTTGTGGACGCTGTTGGAAAACAGACATAGACCCCTTGAGCCACTGCTGTCGGTGGTGTCCTTCCCCAGGCAGTGTCTTGAACAAAGGGGCAGAGGCACAGGCAGCCTGCCCACAGGCAGCTCAGGGGGAGAAGAGAGGCAGCTGGCACAGATCCCCACCCGGGCCAGGCAGTGCCAGCAGCATCTGGCCATGGTTTAGTGCCACCTGCCCAGGGTGACCCATTGGCCACGTTGGCTCCGGTATTGGCCTTTATTGACTTGCCACAAGAAGAGACAGGTTGGCTCTAAACTGGGGGAGGTCCTGTCAGAGGTGAATATTCTGGTAAACTGCTCAGAACATACAGCATAAACCACCGCAAAGGGAGACAATTTTGTCACTCACTGCATGCTCCTACTCCTTAGCGCGTCTTTTGCCGCATTGGGTGCCCATAGCATAAAAAGGCTGCATAAACTTATAGAGTGCAAGTCACCGTGGTTATTATTTGATAGCCACAGACATAAGACTTCGCTGCATACATGCATGACTTCAGTGGCTCGCTCCTAAAGCAGAGGCATCTCGGAGGCGATTTAAAGGCGCCTCTTTGGGCTCAAATCCTTAGAAGTACTGAGGTGTGTAAATTTGCATTGCAGAGGGAGCAGCATACTGAGTGAAATCCAAGAGCTAGTTCTTGGGCACTTTGACTGCAGCTGTGATGTAAGCATCAAATTCAGCAGAGAGATCCAAAATAATCTCTTCCCACTCCCAAATTCGTCTCTGGCATCTCAGATTTTGAATGAAAGAAACCTTGTGCACCGAGGCACATCACCTCGGCTGGACAGACTGTCTCTGTGCTGGACTCCTCTCTGAGGCTATTGGGGAGCCAGAATTTCAGCAGTGTCACATTTTGGTCGCTTCTATTCACTCAGTGCACTTTGATGGCATTTTAGGAGAGTAGTGAAGTGGTAGCCTTTTCATTTTATTTCCAGCAGCAGCATCCTTCCCATCTGGCAGCTGCAGACCTAGCTTACGGAAGTGTTGTTCTGTGCAAATACCTCCTGGGGTGGTCTGTAAGCGGCACTTGGTGACTCCAACCTCTGTGTGGATGGCGAAGAGCAAGCAACGCTGTTCTTTGTGGGATAGGACACTTTTCTTTTTCCTAAAAGAAGAAAACCAGATGCCTAAAAAATTCATTAACACGAATGAAGCTATTCAAATTTTCATGTAGAAAGGTGTGCTGGGATAGAGTTAATTTTCTTCATAGTAGCCAGTATGGGGCTGTGTTTTGGATTTGTGCTGAAACCAGTGTTGATAACACAGGGATGTTTTCATCACTGCTGAGCAGGGCTTACACAGAGCCAAGGGCTGTTCTGCTCCTCACCCCACCCCACCAGCGAGGAGACTGGGGGGGGGGCACAAGGAATTGGGAGGGGACACAGCCGGGACAGCTGACCCCGACTGATCAAAGAGATATTCCATGTGATATGACATCATGCTCAGCATATATCTCAGCCCACGAGTTTTCTCACTTTTACTTTTCCGATTCTCTCCCCCATCCCACCGGATGGGGAGCAAGCGAGTGGCTGTGTGGGGCTGAGTTGCCGGCTGGGGTTAAACCACGACAAAGAGCAGGCTTAACTATCTGAGCTGTTGTTTTTTCACCAAAAAGGTATTCTGGCTGATCCAAGCTCACTACTTGGTTTAGCAAAGACAGAAAAAGATTTCCTTCCCCTTACTTCTCTCCAGGTTCAGTGTCTGAAGTCAGCAGCAGAGCCGATAGGATAGCTGAGTTGTGATGACCAGTTCCCTCCTCTGCACATGGGTTTGTCAACACACAGCTCTCGGAAGCAAAGGGTACAGGATAGCCGAATTGTTCCTGAATAGCTGCTTCTGCTGCCCTTTGCACTAAGCAATCTAATGACACATTTACTGGAACAGTTATACCAGTTTGGGGGGTTGTTTACTTTCCCATTCTGCACAGACTTTTTCAAGATGAAAAATTAGGATGTTTCATTTCAAAATTGTCACAACAAAATGTTTTCACTCATTTCAATTTTTATCTTCATCATCTTATAGCTTATTGAACAAGGTTCATAAACCTGATGTGCAGAAAGGTATTCTGAATACTTAACCAAATATTCAGCTGATATAATAACCAGGCTCACTCCTGTACCTTTTCAGTTCAGACAACGTTAGGGAAGCCTTCTGATTATAAACTGAAGCAGACACTCAAAGTAGCTCTACCAAATTTACATTCTGATGGGAGGAGTGTTAGCACTTACCTGCTTTCTGTGGGCACAGGATAGTATTTTCATACTATCAAACAATATTCTGCATTGCTCATGTCATCACACAGGTTTGAACACGAGCTACGGTTTGATGAAAATGGGGTAAAGAATTGCTTTTCAGTGTTTGCTCAGGGTGTGAAGGGAAGGTTTATGGCAACACGAGTGTCTCAGCAGCAGTGCTCTAGCCAAGCAGAAAATAAAAAGGAATGTAGGGGATTTTTATCTTGAGCTTATTTTTGTATTTTTTTCTGGGTTGGGCTTAGTATTGCAAATCCTGCTATAACATAAGACGTGATTAAATAATATTTCTGAGCTTGTCTTCTATTTCCTATAATACTAAGTACTCATCATTTGTGTTGGGAAAGATATGTGCCAGGCTAAAGCAGGAAATATCTGTGGTTTCATGTGATCCATGCATCTGCAATTTATAGATGATCCTGGGTTTCATGGACATGAGCTATGGGATGAAACTTGAAAAGGTGGTCCCACCAGTGCAGTCATCATATGCCCTTAAATAGGGCAGGTTTTAAATCCAGAAAAAACTGACAGCAGGTTTTAAATCCAGAAATTTTGGAGCCTAGTTCAATTAAAGGCAGATTTCGAAAAGTATTTAGAGACTTAAATTTATCTGGGCTTATGGAAGCATTTGACAGCTGCCAGTGCAATTCACTCTGGAACATCTTGAAGGTCTATTGCATGCCAACAAAAATCATGAACCTCATCAAAGTTTTATGCCAAGGTTCTGCTTGAACAGTTAAGGTAAATGGGAACTTGCAGAAATGGGTTAATCAAACTTGCCTGTCAAATACAGACTCATTCATTCAAAATCCCTTTGTCAGACATTGACTTCATTACAAAAAAAAAAAAAAAAAAAAAAAGGTTAAAATTATATGAAGCAGGCATGGCAAACCAGAAAAGCACTGTGCCAGAATATTAAAATGATACTGTCAGCTCAAGCCTTCTAAATTACAAGTACAGACAAAAGCCTTAAGGACTGTCCCTCCCCACAAAAATAGACAAAGATACCGATTAGCCAGCATAAAACGTTCTCCAGAAATGAACGTACTGAGCAATTGAGCTCTTCTCAGTGTATTACAGTAGGAGGCAATGCCATGCAAGATGTGAGTCAATGCTAACTCACAAGAGGATGCCAACCAAGGACAGCCACCAGAAGAAAAGAATGTCATCAAGTACCAAAGTGGTGCCTGGCCTTCAGCAGCTTAAACAAATTTTCATCACCAATAATCTAGACCGTATGTGTCCCAGGTTGCCCCCACCTACAGCCAGGGGCAGGCGTGCTCCATAGTGTACCACGTACCTTCCCTCTTCAGGTCTGGGGACCTGCTGGAGGGCACTGGTCCTCCCTGTCTGGCTGCAGTTCTGGATTTCCTCACAGCGGGAACCAGGTGTCGTGCAGATGTTTTCTATACCCAACAATTTTCTCTCCCTATGCAGTCAGGATATGGCCATGGAGCTTTCACGAAGACCATGCTACAGACCAAAGAGCGGTTCTCGGAATAGGGACTGCCTACATGTCCCCTGTTTAAATGCACATGTTGAAAACAGACCAAAGGCAGAAGCAAGTGTCTAAATGACCTTGAAAGCAAATGCTTCAAAGAAGGTCTGGAAATTAGACAGACTAACTGTATAAAGAACATCAAGACTCAAAGGAGATAGCAACAACTGATCTCCAAAGTTATTCAGAAAAGGAAAAGGAAGGAAGTGTACTGTAACTATTGCAGATGAAGCCGCAGCAGCTGTTAGAAAAGGAACTGACTGGACAAATAAACCCTTTACTAGACACTACATTGGTAAAATGCGTGCAATTCCTCTTAATCCAAACAACCAGCCAGAAATTCAAGTTTTGTAGATTACTCCAGAGAGCGGGAGAACCTGATCTTTGAGTCAGGCATTTTCTTATTCTGATTGTTCTGCAAGCTTTTATTCATAAGAATGGACAAGGTCTTGTTTTCTTGGCTGCAACAAAGATGGTCCGAGCCACTGTAGATATTTTCCTTTTCTCAGCACAAGCATCCTCCTGGCCAGGACCTGTGAAGACTATTGCTGGCTCCTTCCCCATGCCACAATGCTGCCCTTGCTGCCTTTGCAGGTTTCTCCTACAAGGTGTCTCACACCGCTCAGCTCTCCTTCTCCCCATCATGCACTCACGCATGCAGGGACACCTACACGCTTAGGACTATACTCGATAAAGCATCTGTTTCCAAGTAGTTTGAAATTCCTGAGCTGCCTTTGCCTTTATTGTAGAAATCAGTGATGGGTGGCTGGAGAGTACTATTTACCTGCTGACCTTCAGGGAAGAGTTTAATGACTTCTCATAATAAGTGGTGATGCCCAGCAGCTTCAGCAAGGTGTAACACAGACTGCAGCAGCAGATGCATCTGACCTTGTCTGAGACATAAGGATATCTGACGGTGCAGAAATTCACTACTATTCAGCTATCTAAACATGAAGATAGGTATCAAGTGGGATTCTCAAAAATGCTGGCACCTACATTACTTTATAAAGCCGCCCCTCAGGACCTGATTCAAAGCCATTGTAGTCATGGAGAAATTAACATTGACTTCATTAGGATTCAGTTTAGATTAATGTTGCACACTCCCTTGCTGCTCTTTGCTGTCTCTGTTCCTGTGACTTGAATTGTTCCCTCATAGCATTGCAAAAAAGGGATGGAAATGTTAGCAGAAATGCATGGGAACTGATCCTCCTGGTTTTTCCAGTGTCTGTTCAATACAAAAAGAAAAATATTATTTTTAAACCTTAATAGAATTGTTCTGTTCATATCTTTAAAAGATTTCTGTGTCTTTACAAGAATCATCTAAACCAAAAGTGAAATATTCCAACTTGTTTGAAGAGGAATAAACGTGTATGCCACTTGCAAAAATGGTGAAACCTGACTAATTGGAGTAGGCTGACTGAAAAACTATCCCATGTACCTGCAGTAAACATCATGTCCATGGAAACCATGTGCAAGAATTTGATTTCTACGTCACTGTAGAATATATAAAATCTGCCTTTGGTAAATCTTTTCCAATATATCAAAATGCCTGATGACAAGCAGTTATTGTCAATATCTCCTTCTCTAGCTGTCCTAGGCACCAACCCAAATATATTAATTAAAACGTGACAGCGTCAAGCTACCTGCGGAATAAAAAAGGGACAAGGTTTTTTAAGAGTATATGATTGGATACTGTCTGAATTGGGAAGTGAAAGAAAGGTTAAAGGGAAGGTGGAATCAAAAACTAAGAAACAGGAACCAGTTATTTTACAATTTTGTAGTGTTGGAGAGAGGAGAAGGGCGGTAAACTGAAAACAAGTGTAGTGGCACACAATTGATCTGCAATGGTGAAGAGATAATTTTGAATTTAGAAGAGCTTAAACCTGTGATTGCTAAAGAGGAATACTGCGTGCAGAACTGCTCTGCATCAGACCCAATGCCCGTCCCAAGCTCGTTGCTATGGGCTCTCGCCCACAGGGTGACTAGCCCGACTGAAGAGCTATTTCCAGCATCATCTCTACTTGCAGACAGCGGAGAGGAACTGGCCGCAGAAAGGCTGATCTCAGGAATGGAGAACTGCTTTTTGCGGGCATGTCCCAGCACAGTGTGGGGAAGGCAGAGGCTTGGCTGTAAGTGGGGGAGGGATCTCACTACTGGAGAGAAGTAAGGTTGTCAGTCAGATGGGCTTGTTCTCTTTGGTCTTCCTCCTCAGTGTTGAATATATGGACACCAAAAATTTTCTATAGCCATAAGGGTGTTCTGGATGTGCACTATCCCTAGCCAGTCAGTCTCAGATGCACATATGAAGTGGTGCAGGGCAACCAGCTAAATCTATAGCACACGTGTGCAGCATGCATGTCACAACTGTGCAACAGCTCCAACATCACTGGGAAATATCAGATTTCCTGCAAAAAAAACCTCAAGAGCTGATCAGCCTATGAGCCTGACCCACCCCAGAAGTATTAGTTGGATGGCACACGCGCTGCGTGGGGGGGGATGCTCACGGCAGGGCTCTGCATAGTTGGTTTGGTTGAAGATTTACATTACAGAAGTTCGCCGACTGTGGGGGTGTCAACAAGCTTAGCAGTTAGCGTTAGGTGTCCATGTAAGAGATAAAGTGTACTGCTGATGTAGGAGTCATTTGGTAAAACACAGATGTCTACATTGGACCTTTTCACCAGTCCCTTTTTGCAACTGGTGGAGACAAGGCGGCGCTTCCAAAAGATAAGTCTTCCCCTTCTAAAGTAGGTGCTGGAACAAGGTAAGATGACTACAGTGGCTACGCTGCATACAGCAGCCCAACAGGCACGTGTCTGAAAACAGCAGCATAAAATGTCAACAAAATGGAAATTCATGACATCTCTGCGTTGGGTTTTTTTTTAATAGCAGTCTATAGGATTGAGAGTGGCCAATTAAAAATGTCCTAATAACTCCCTCCTGGCCAGGGGCATCTCCAGCAGCTGCCACGGGGCCACCGCCACAGCACCTTTCACATGTTTCTTGTGGGTGCAAACACTGCGTTTCTGCTACCCAGACATGCTGTGCCCAGCTGCTCGCCATGGTCATACCCAGCTCCCAGACTCTTCCCTCTGAGCAAAGAAGGACCCACTGTGCCCCTTTCCTCCAGGCCAGATCAGAGCTCAGTGCTTTCCTGGTTGGTCACCGTTGCCTCTTGGCTGTCCTGGGCAATGCATGTTCTCAGCTGACTGAATTCATGCAGATGAAACAATTACAGGATGAGAATTTTGGTTTTCTGAAATGAACAGGTGTAACGAAAACAGTTCCCTTTTGATTTAAGGGAACATGTATAATTCCCAACAGGAATGTTGTCTTGTCTAAGGCTTGCAGTGGTTACAAATCAGCTCTAGATATAGTGGACTGCAACTCCGTTAGTTAGCTCAACAGAAATTTTAGCAATTCTGCTATGTCTCAGAATCAGAGTGTGAAGCAGCTGTATGTAATTGTAGAGTAGTCTTTAACTGTATAGCCATCTGACTTAAATCAGGCAGCTTCATGAATTTAAAGTAGCTAAGTTTTTCCCAGATGAGAGTGTGTACTCAGTTGTTATTGGGATACAATTGACTTAAGCGCCTTGGCAGGTTTTCAAATGCTGTCAGAGGGATATATAAAAGTCCATTATAAGAAAAGTTAAAATGTGTCAGATATCTGAGGTGCTTAAACCATCGTATATAATACATGTCTCCATTTCCACGTACAGTAACGAGATAGTTCTCTCTGCAGCCTAATTTTTGAAGGGGAGAACTTCTTAGTTCAGATATTACTGATGGAGAGATCTCCTTCAAGTTTAAATTTAAAATCTTTAGTTCGGGAATGTTTTCAATAAATAGGAGGTTCTGTTCCAAACATGCCACCAAAAAGTATTGTTTATTATAGCTGAGGTCTAATATCTCAAGGTTATGTAATTCTTTAAATGCCAAATAACTGGTGAAAGCCAATTTGTTAAGAGATATGTAAATATTACGGATTAAGTGAACAGATTAATTCAGTGTCTTTGAAAGCCTCACCAAGGACATTTGAAGACAAAGTCAAACAAGCTGTACTCTTAAGATCTTTAAACTGTTTTGCACAAATGAAGAAAATATTTTTTATACCCAAATTCAAGACTTCATGATATGATTTACAATGTTGATTTTCTGAATAGTACATTTGCTCTTCCTCACTATCAAACATGTTAGTGATGCATGGGACTTGGTTTTCTCTTTCCAGCTGTACAGGTAAGCTCTCAAGTTGCCTTTTTTTCTCATATATTTAAGAAAAATATGGTTTCCTTTGTTTGTGGGAACATTTTATTTTCTTTCAGGGATAAATCTGTGAGGTTATTAAATTCCTTGAAGACAGACATGTCAGCTTGTCTAATAACGTTTGGACAAGATCAAGGACACTTAGCTTTTTAAGGCTAAATAGAAGTTTATGTGTGCTTTGTTTTGCTCTTTGAAAACACCCTTTAACATATAATGACTTCAATGATAACTTCCTCTAACTACAATGATTTTAGACACGATAAGTGTTGAGAAATACTTCGATACCACAAGTAGATTTGTGGTAATTGAAAGATAAATCCTGTTCCTCCAGAGCAGATGAACTCTGTACAAGCTCTCCGGAGGCTGTCACCCACATGAAGAAATCAGCAAAAGGGATGCACTTGCAGCTCTCGCAGTTTCTGAAAGCAGACAGCGGGTATTTTGGGGAGTCAGAATTAAAGTCTGCTTTGTTAAGGATGCATTCAAACAGGAGGGTTTCCAGAGCAAGGCTCAAATGGAAAAGTATTACTGAGGCACTATGACTCAGGCCAAGATGCTGTAGAGGTATGAGGAGGTGGGACAGCACTCGGGTCAGGTTACTGTGGGACAATGACAACATGGTCAGGTTGGTGAAAGTGGGACAACTCCAAATTCCAGGGGAAGAGATTTTCCATAGCGGTCACTAAAGCACCAGTTCCAGTCCCCACCGATTTCCATCAAGGTTGTGGTCCTGAGAAAGTGTTGTAATGGGGAAGATGTTGCTGGACATGAGCCTTAGCCAGGTAACAGTAGGTGGAAGGCCTCTGGGTACTGTCTTCAGGAGTCAGTGCCATTAAGATGCAGTTCCTTTAACTTTTTTAAACTTGAGAAAATTGCATGTAATCTGTACAAGGGATGGAGACCTCTCCTGGTTAGATTCTTGGGACTTAATGTGCCAATTCCAGTCCAATATCAAAATCTGAAGCTTCTCAAAATTGCTAAACTCTTCTTGAGAAATCTCTTCAATATGCTCAAAATGTCATGATTTTAGGATGCACTGTTTCTCTAATTCTCACAGGCCTCACTTAAACTCAAAGCTGATGCTACTTTTCACTTACTAAAATAATGTATTAATCCTGTAGTACAGACCAAGCAGTGTGCTCATTGTATTAAAGTGACCAAGGTGAAGTTAGATTGCACTCTGTTCATTGACTTGAGGGCAAGCAAACACCTTCACACGAATAAAACATGTAGGAAGCATTGGCATTAGCTATTGCAAGCCTTCAGAGCCTCTCCAGTAAATTAAGAATAAGCCTCAAGGAAAAACTTTAGTGATGAAAAATTTTATGAAGTCCTCTACACTGATAATTCAAAAATTATTTACATTAACAGTTGGATCACATGCAGCAGCAAACCTGAAACATAATGCAATTCTCTAGCATAGCTATTCCTACACAATGCTGTCATGCACAATTACACAAATTAAAAATAACCCAAACCACTTTCATAATTAACAAAAAAAGATTAAATATGGATTTATGCTGAAGGAGAAAACTGTTCTTGTAGAAATGACAAACAGATGCTGGCAACTAATGCAGTGGTTTTACTGCAGTGAGATGAAGGAATGTGTCTGGATATGCAATATCGGCGTGTGTCTTCTGCATCATCATAAAATGACATGAAGCTGTTTCCTGAATATGCTTTCATTTAAAGCATATGCATATGGATGTATATAAAATACCTCATACTGAATAGTTAGCATGAGCTATTTTGTCATCTAAAATGAGGACAAAACATAATGACTAGAGAGAATATAGACATCTGAGATTAATGTTGAGTCAATTTGTTTGCTCTGCAGAAAAAGCCCCTGTAAAACAGGAAGTGAAAGTGAGATAAGGGAGGAGATCAATAAAAAGTGTTAAGAAAAATAAGAAGTAAAAACATTACGTCCACTTGATGGGCAGGCGGGCATGTGCTCATCAGCAGACAGAGGAATGTGAGGGTTCATTAAGAACTAACTGTCTCAACAATACTCTTCCTCAAGAACAGAAATATACCAAATTCAGATTCTGGTCATGCTCCAGTTTGTATCATTTCATTCTGCCAACCTGCATTTTCCATTCAGTTACACCACAAGAAATTTTCCAGTTCTGTCCATGAAAAATAACTGCACCATATTACTAAGGCACAACAGCTCCTGTGCTCTGCTGTAGGTTTGACAACATATTGAGAGACAACGAGAGAGAGAGAGAGAGAGAGAGAGAGAGAGAGAGAGAGAGAAGGAAAGAGAAGTTATGAGAAAGTCTTTTAGTTATCAGGAATTTATGAACAGGAGTTAATAAAATTTTAGACTTTTTTTCCCCCTGCGCATTGTGCAGTATAAAACAAGTTGCAACAAATCAGAGTTAAGGACACATAGAGGAAGACTTAGAAAAGAGAGGGAAAGAACATAATCTATTCACAAGGCAATGAGGTATTAAGTGCTCTTTGCACGATATCCTGATTAGTTCTTCTTTCATTTAGGTGGTCTTTGGGTCTGCAGAATTTCCCTCGTCCTTCAATCCCCACCTCTGCTCATCCTTCTCAAGCTTACGCTCAGTGAAATGGCAACCCTACCTCCAGCCAAAGAGGACTAACTAGGAGGATTGCCGAAGAGGCTTAGGCTCTGTTGTGTCAAGTTTGCCTTTAAACTCCTGGCTGAGCCCTCTGCCCTGCGGCAGAATCAGAAAAGTTTGTGTAGATAGGTATGAAGAAAACGGTTGAGCCTGGTGGCCGAAACTGTGAGCTTTATTTTTCCCAATGAAACAACATTAGAGAGCACTTGGGAGTCTGCAGCAGGTTGTCTCATGAAAGGACCGTCCAGCCTGGAGACTTTGACAGGCGGGGGCATTCACACTACCCCTTTTTAGCCCCCCAGTGCAGGATCCTACAGGAGGGGGATGTCTCCCCGGGGACAGCCTGGGGCGGGGGCTGCTTGGGGTAGGATTTGGGTTTGGGCACCCTGAGCTGCTCCCTCTTAATTTTGGCATGCAGGGCAGCTGCCCACAGGAGGGGCAAGTGCAGCATCTGCCCTTTTCCCTTGCTGCTCCTCCACTCCTCTATCACCCACAGTGATAGTTCGAAATGTCTTGCCATGAGAGACTAGAAAAAGAGAGCTTTTCTTTTTCTTTTTGAAAAGAAGAACTGGCTTATGCAAGAGAAACTACTTTCTCAATATACATTAGTAAGTCACTCATTGCATGTGAAATTACTAATATATGAAAATACTTGAGAAAAGCGCTAGACTCAGACTGTTGGTTAATTTTTTTTTTTTTTCCTGAGAATTGAATACTACTTGGAGAAAATATGGGGGTTTTATGCTCGTAGGTTCCTCTTTCTTTAGAGCTAGTTCTATATTTAGCTTGCCTTAAAAGTTCTGTTTCCTGAGGTTTTTTTTTTTTCCTTTCAGTACATAAACCACATTCTTTCTTTCTATGAGATTTATTAACTGATTTTGGTATGTTGAAAAAATAAATGAAACGGGGGTTGTTTGAAGAATCCTCGTTGTGGTCCATGACATTTAAAATTACTCCCTTTGTTTTTTTTAAAGCTGAAGGTTTTTTGGATATACTTGTTTATATACATATATATATATAAAACTGCTCTGGGATTAGTGGCTTTGATCAAAGGGCAGAGCCTCAGAAGGTCTTAGCTACTGCAAAGCTGAGCTCCACCACAGCTGCTCCTTGTAGAGGTGGTTGCTCCTTTTTCTCCGTCCCAGGCAAAGCTGCTCCCCTGCTGGCAGGTGCTCTGGGGTTAGAGCCACGGAGGACGCCCACCGCCCCTCCGAGCCCATGCATGCACACACGTACAGCCACACCAGTCTCAAGAAAATCAACCCCAAAAATACCCGTAGTCCTGAAGATTAGCTTTTCTGCCAGGCACTTTCTATGACTGGATCTCACCGCAAAGCAGGTTTTCATTCACAGCCAGCCATGGGAAGCTGAAGTGGAATCTGGGGAGGAGCAGTACTAAGACGGAATCTGTTGTCTTTGATTTACTGCTTAAATGCATGTGGCAACTGTGACTGAGAAGTATCTTTCTTACAGACATTGTTACTGGTCCTTAAGAATGTGTTTAGGAAGCATTGCCCATGCTTGTAACATTATTCCTTTTCTTAATTGGAACAAGTGAGAAAATAGGATGTGTAGGGTGGAGAATAAGTATTATGCAACTAAAGTCATGTCATAACTTGTTCTTTATGTGCTTCACTTAGGGACATGTTTCACAATGTTTACAAAACTTAGAGTTATCCCTCAAAGTGCAGCGTGTCCCTCTCCCAGCCACCGCTGAGCTGGGTTGACATGCCCACCTACAACCCCCCGGCAGCACCTCACCCTTCCCTCTCCCTTTCCAGTCCCAAAGTTAGGTGCACATCACAACTAAAAACCGAGATGGTCATCCACATGAGGGGCTTCTTCTTTTCTCATTGCAGATGCTTGAATGGGCCTCATGTAGAATTACAGGAGATATCCATGTTGAAACAACAGAAAAATGTGGTTCCAGCGACATCACAAGACTGGAAGCTAAAGCCACTAGTTGCTACTTCCTCTTTCACCACACTGGTGTCTAATTTTCCTAGAGTTAAGTATAGGCTATACATCTCCTTCCTTTTCTTGCAGCAGCCCAAATAGCTGGTTGGCTTTCAAAGATGAATAGTCCAGCTCTGCGATTTTGATGAGCTGATGCTACTGCTGCATGAGGTGGGTTTTAGGACATAATAGCTTCTGTCACGGTGACGCTGTGGAATATCTGAGAGGAACATGTGAGGTGAGAAAACACAGGGAATTATGGAAGGGCTTTGAGATTTGTTTTTCCAAATGAGCAAGGGTCAATACAATTCTTTTTTGGAAGTTCTTGCTTTTGCATCATGAATGGGAGTTCAGGATAGATAAACAAGAGCACAGCTTAGTGATTGAGTTTCTCTTTGGTTAATACTAGATAAGATAAGTCATAGTCCAAGGTAATTAGGTTAAGAGATTTTATTATGAACAGAATGCAGCATTCAGCTGCAATGTTCAAGAGCATAATCTTGTATGAATATAACTCTTCCATATAGACTTGTGGATCTCAAATATTCTGGGTAAATGATGGGGAAGAATCATCTGCAAACAAGAAAACAAGAATATAAGGTAAAAACTTTCTTGTTTTATGTTTCAGGATTTTTTCTTTTGTTCTTGTACACTGAGAGCAATTTCCCACTGAGGGTTGTCAGTTAAAAATCAAAGATTTCAACTGCCTTCTTCAGTTAGCAAAGCAAAAGCATTAAAAAAGTTAGGGCAAGAAAAGAAGACATTCACAAAGAAGGTCTCATTGACAGTTTCTCTCTTTAATTGAAAAGTATTACATCTGTAGGGAAATACAAGACTGGGCATGTGTGTTCTTCCAGAACCTCTCACTCTTGCAGAATCTTAATAAAATATTGATAAAATGTATGATACCAGAGTTGCAGATATTACTAGGCGGAGTATGACATAGATCAACACAACAGCTAAGACAGTGAGACTGGAACTTAGCTTGTAAAATGAAAGAAAATATTCAGAAAAAGATTTAGAATCCAAAAGTGGAAACCTTCCATTTTACAAACTTGCCAGCTTCTCCATAATTACATAACTCTGTTGTCAGTCCTTCAATAATGCCATTGCTAGAAAAAGACTGAAACTTTTTTCCTCAAATGTTTCTGAATTTGCATCAGCAAAGATGGTTTTGATTTTGTGGATGTTGCTCTTAAATAAAAGCTCAGTTACCTAGGTCTGTTTTTGCTTAGAATTTTGCCATTAGTGGTATGTCTCGGTAACAATAAAGGAAGGAAAACAAAGTGCAGAGAGATAAGGCCATGGATTTAGATCAGTGGCTATTCTGATACCACTTCTTTGGCTCAGGACTGTATATCTTGAACAAAGGTACTCTCCCACTAAAACAAAAAAAAAAATCACCCCAGGTTTACAGAACTTAGTAGGGCTTCCTCCTGCCTCATACTTTGCACACCCAAATTAAGAATTTCTCACCAGGTACACATTTGATTCTCAATTTTGGCTATTTTTGTAATTAAATAATCCCACGTATAAACAACTTCTAAGTGCTCATTAACCAAGGAATGCATGCAGGTTTCTTTTATAAGTTGGATATCCAGACTCCCTTTTCAGTTTCAGCAGCAGCAAATGGACATAGTAGAAATGATTTGACTTCTCTGTGCTTTATTTTTCCCACGTATACACCTGGAGATAATAGTGGATTAATGTGCATGTCTTTTGTATTTATACACACAATTTACCTTCCCAAATTAGGAGGCTAGCTTCCATATATACTTACAGAAGTTGAGCTCCTCCAGAGGCAACTGAGAAGAATTATAACCTAAAAGACCTGAATATCTTGTTCAGAGTAAATGGAGAAATTTGGCCTGTGGCTGATTTTTTCAGTTAAACAGCCTATCACAGAGCTTATTTCTACAGACGGATACTTTCAGAACAAGATTGAGAAAAGGCAGGGGTTATTCAGAAGACAAAAAATATATTCACTGTTTCGGAGGGCCTATTGATCTACTGATCAAAGTGTGCTCTACTACAGACCAAGGGCTCCTGATCTTCACAGAGTTTTTTTTAAAGATGCTGTTATGAAGTTCCTTTACAGGATATCATCTTTGCTACATAGCACCCCAACTTTACTGCAGAACAGGGGCCTAAGCAAGCTAATGCTATGTTGCAATTAGACCAGCTCTGACCTCCAGAGGTCCCTTCTAACATAAATTATTCTCACAAGGAGACACCTGCAAGTTCCTCATATGTCAGTTCTTAAAAATAGGGAGATCAAAGAGACAAAAGAGGAATTTATATTCATATAAACCTATGTTATAAGTAGGGATGTTTCTTGCCAGTTTTCATTGATTATTCTTCTTGTGCCACAATAATTATAGTAATGTAAACAGTGCATTTTTCTGCTGATTCCACAAGAACTGTAAAAACTCGATAAATTTGCCAACATTCCTCTTCCTTTCTCTTTTTTCTCCTTCTTCCATTCCATGTGTGGTCTTTCCAGGCCACACACACTAAATACCAAGTCTAGCCATTGTCTGGTACAATTTGTGTAAGGAAACAGAACTGATGAGGAACAGCTTTGGTCATCACAGTTGTTGTTTGTAGTATTTCAGATATTTTGATGTCCACATGACATGGTTATTCAAGATGAACTTGCCACTGATGGCACATGTAAGCCTGGAGCAGCAGTCAGCTTGCCTAACTGAAAGTATATCTGCAGTGTAGACACCTACATCTGACCTGGTCAACATGGGAACTCTTTACAGCTAATGGAGACAAATCCTTCTTCTGGGTTGCAATTACTTTGACCCATCTTAAACCTCTGTGATAGGATGAGATAAGTGATATTCATAAAATGTCTCTATTGTCTAACCTCTGTAGGGAGAATGTTACATAGGTCTGTTAATGCAGCTGTAGATCATAGAAACATAGAATCATAGAATGGTTTGGGCTGGAAGGGACCTTAAAGATCATCTAATTCCACCCCCACCCTGCCATGGGCAGGGACACCTTCCACTAGACCAGGTTGCTCAAAGCCCCATCCAACCTGGCCTTGAACACTG
>JANHGO010005121.1:0-23603 GCA_024606505.1 Aquila spilogaster
GATCCCATTGCCCCAGTGCTGCTGTGAATGAGGAGACCCCATTGCCCCAGTACTGGTGGGGATGAGGAGATCCCATTGCCCCAGTGCTGCTGGGAATGGGGATATCCCGTTGCCCCAGTGCTGCTGGGAATGGGGATATCCCGTTGCCCCAGTGCTGCTATGGGTGAGGAGATCCCGTTGCCCCAGTGCTGCTGGGAATGAGGAGATCCCATTGCCCCAGTGCTGGTGGGGGTGAGGAGACCCCATTGCCCCAGTGCTGCTCTGCCTATGGCAATGAGCAGCGCTGCCTGCTTGGTGGCGTCTGCGCAGGGGTGAGAAAGCAGAGCAGGAAGCTGCTCCTTCTGTCCTGTTTGACACACAGGGTATTCTGCAGGGTCTCCTCCCCAGGGTCCCCCGTCTCGATGGCTTTAAGCCTCGGTCCCGCAATGCCGTGCTGCTGGGGGTCACAGTGAGGTGTGAGGGCTTTGGGACTGAGGTGTGGAGCGTGGGATACCGTGTGGGGGGGCCCGGGCTGCAGGCAGAGCAGGGGGCTGTAAAAGCACAGGGCTGGGGGTGCACGGGGCGCGTTGCACTGAGCCATGTGGCACCCACAGAACGCGGAGCATTTCCACGGGGCAGACACTGAGCTTTCCTCCAAGGCTCTGCTGCGGTTGCAGGGGATGTGCTGGCAGCCCCGGGGGACGGAGCCTCACGGCGCTGTGCCGCAGCGGGCGCAGAGAGGCTGTGGGACCGCGTCCCCGGGGCAGCCCCATCCCACGCTGCGGCTTCGAGCCCTTCCGGAGCCCTCCCCGACCCCTCCAGCCCCGGCCCGGTGCCGCAGAGTGCAATGCGCTCGGGCTGTGGGGCGTAACCCGCAGCTTTCTCTGCCCGCAGAGCAGCCCAGCGGCGGGGAAAGGTGTGCAGGAGGACCAGGTGACCGCTGCCCGTGGCTGTGTGCATGTGGGGGGGCTGCGGGGGTCAGAGCACCCCGTGCTGAAGGCAGTGCTGGTTTCACCACGAGGCCCCGACAGCGCAGCCCGGAGCAGCGCGGGTGGATCCTGGGGGCACTGGGGGCAGTGGGCGCAGAGCCCCACGGAGCCCCGGTGGCGCGGGGCAGCCTGCCTGCGCTCGCTGGGGATGGACTGGGACGTACTGGGGCCGGAAGGCGCCCAGGGGTCGGGTTCCCGCTGGGTGTGAGCACAGCCGGCGTGCCCTGCTCGTGTGGCCGCATGCCCGCGTTGCACACTAACAACCTGAAGCACCGGTTGCTGTGAGCTTGCAGCGCTGCGCTGGTGGTTGCGTTTAAACCTTGCCGTGAGATCTGGTCCTGTTTGTTTGGTGCGTGCCATAACCCCACTGCGACCTCGGAGCGGGGGGGGGAAAAGAGCCCCCGAAGGGTGAGGTGGGACCGGGTTTCGTTTGTTTGCGTTGGTGAAGGGATTGGGGCATTCCCATCCCACCGCGAGCGGCCTCAGTGCCGGGGGCACCGCTCATGAGCTCTGTGCACATGGAGCCAATGGATTGAATCCTGACGGAGGGGCTGAGCGCGGGGCTGAGGGTGGAGCTGTCCTGGTCGGCCCCATGGCGGTGGCAGGATGCGGGGTGGCTGCGGGTGGAGCTGTCCTGGCCGGCCCCATGGCGGTGGCAGGATGCGGGGTGGCTGCGGGGCGGTGCTGAGCTTTTGCTCTCGGGGTCAGGTGAGCGTCTTCGGAGCTCTCTCCTGAGGGTGCCGCTGTTCCTCCTGGTCGCTCTCGTTGTAGGAGGAAGAAAGTCTGCGTTCCCAAGTCAGGGACCTGGAGGAGAAGTTGGAGACCCTGAAGATAAAGCGCAATGAAGACAAAGCCAAGCTGAAGGAGCTGGAGAAGTACAAGATCCAGCTGGAGCAGGTGCAGGAGTGGAAGAGCAAGATGCAGGAGCAGCAGGCAGACCTGCAGAGACGGTTAAAGGAGGCCAAGAAGGTGAGCGTGCAGCCCGTGTGGGGCTCCCCAGAGGCTGTGGGGAAGCACAGGAAGAATCCTGTGTCAGCGGGGGGATGCGGGCGATGTCAGTGTGTGGGAATGCCGGGGGGGGTGGAGCAGACGGAGCCGGGCTGTCAGCGCTGCGCAGCACTGCGGCGGTGTACTGGGGCACCACGCGGAGCAGCACACACTGAAGGAGGAGATGGGGTTTCCCTGCTGCAAAGGTGCACGGCCCCTCTGTCTGTTCCTCGGGGATGTCCCGGGGGCTCCTGATCGTAGCATCACAGCGCGGTTGGGTTGGAAGGGACCTCCCAGCCCCCATCCCTGCCATGAGCTGGCTGCCCCCAGCAGCTCAGGCTGCCCAGGGCCCATCCACGGCGTGGGGCACCTCCAGGGACGGGGCACCACAGCTCCGGGCAGCTGGAGAAGGTGTGAATAGGGGAGAGGTTCCCAGGAGAGGGGGAATGGGAGTGCGCGCAGTGGGCCGCCCCTCCCAACCCCCATCGGCTTTCATGAATTAGAGCCGTAGGGGTGGTGGGCGAGACACCCCCGGGGTCAGGGGATGGGGCTCTGTGCACCTATCGGAGCTGCGGGCGTCCCTGCTCATTGCAGGGGAGTGGGACCAGATGGGACCAGAGGGGCCCTTCCAACTCAGACCATTCTGTGGTTCTACAGAGTGATGTAACGGTTGGGTTGGAGGGAACCTCAAAGCCCACCCAGACCTGAGCCCTGCAGCGGGGGTTGCCCAGGGCCCCGTCCAGCCTGGCCTTGGTGGGGCCTGAGCCTCCCCTGGGAGAGCCATGAGAGCTGCAGCTGCGCAGGGCTCGCGCTCTGTGGGAGAGCTCTCCATCGCTGCCCTCACCCTTCGGGCCACAGCGTTTTCCCCCGCGTGTGCTTGACCCCAGGAAGCCAAAGATGCGCTGGAAGCCAAGGAGCGCTACATGGAGGAGATGGCCGACACCGCCGACGCCATTGAGATGGCAACCCTGGACAAGGAGATGGCAGAGGAGCGGGCAGAGTCCCTGCAGCAGGAGGTGGACTCCCTGAAGGAGAAGGTGGAATACCTCACCATGGACCTGGAGATCCTGAAGCACGAGATCGAAGAGAAAGGTGGGCGAGGAGCCGGGGAGGGTCAGCTCGGGGCGCTCCGGCCTCGGGGAGAGCGCTTGACTGCTTGGGAGCATCTCTGCCGACCCCTGGGAAGGCACAGATGGAGCTGCCGCTGCTCTGAGCGCGGGGACGGGTGGGTTCAGTGCCACAGGCCTCATTCCAGCGCCTGTCCCCGTTGCTGGGGGCGGCGGCTGCCACCCCAAAAGGGCCCTCTGTGTTTGCCCTCACCGTGGCTCGGCTGTCCTCTGTTCCGCAGCATCGCTTAGCGCTGGGGAGCTGGGTCCGCTTGGCACGCGGTGTGTCCGCGCGAGCAGAACCGTGCTGCCTTTCTACTGCAGGCTCGGACGGAGCGGCGTCCAGTTACCAGGTCAAGCAGCTGGAGGAGCAGAATGCGAGGCTGAAGGAAGCTCTTGTGAGGTAGGAGACCACCTGTGCTCCCCGGAAGGGTGGGAGTCGTCTCTCTTGGTCCCTGCAGATGGGTGGATGGACGTGGTAGCTCCTGGATGGCCTGGGGCTGTTTCTGAGCTCTGGTGCCCTCTGTGTGATCAGTGCGATGGGGCAGGGAGGAGGGGGGGGAGGTGGGAGGGTCTCGCTGGGAGCATCCCCTCCTGATACACAAGGTGAGAAGCTGCTGTGCAGTGCACGTTAGGGACAGGAGCTACAAACACGTTCCAAGTGAGGGAGCTCCCAGCACCTGTGCTGCAGCGGGCAGAGCTCTACTCTGCTTTGCTCTACTTTGCTCTGCTCTGCTTTGCTTTGCTCTACTTTGCTCTGCTCAGCTTTGCTTTGCTCTGCTCAGCTTTGCTTTGCTCTGCTCTGCTTTGCTCTGCTTTACTCTGCTTTGGTCTGCTCTTCTCCTGCTCTGCTCTGCTCTTCTCCTGCTCTGCTCTGCTCTTCTCCTGCTCTGCTCTGCTCTGCTCTTCTCCTGCTCTGCTCTGCTTTGCTCTGCTCTGCTCTCAGAGCTGCATGACCACACACAAGTGCAGCTCTGCTCCCAGCACATCACAAACCCCCTCTCCTTGTCTCAGCTCTGCCTTCTTTGTGCTGTTGACTTTCCCTCCTCCTGTGAAGAGCTGTGCATGTGGCTGCTATTTCTCCTCGCTCTCTCAGTTCCTCCTTTCTGTCTTTCTCCTGTCCCATTTACAGTTATCCTCTGTTCCTTGTCCCACCCGCTGTCTATTTTCCCATTTCCTGTCCCTTGTTCTCCCCCACCCCCGTAGCTCTCATTTCCCAAATGAAGGTGTGGGCGCAGGCACCGACCCATCCCCAACCCCTCACTGCTGCCGAGTCCCCCGGGGACGGCTCGTGTCCCAGGGAGAGGTGGCTGCCTGCCCTGCACCGTGCTTGCTTTGGGCTGAGAGCAGCTCATCCCCGAGATGCGTGGCCACTGAGTGCCTCCCAGAGCCCCAGCGGTGGCATTAGGAGTGCCCCCGGCCAAGCACGCTGCCGGCGCCAGCACTGTGTGCATCTCAGAGCCCCCCGGGAGCCGCGTGCTGCAAGGACGTGGCCTCACCCTGCTGCCTGCACTCGTGCTGGGCCGCGGGTCAGCATCGCTCTCCTGCAGGATGAGGGACCTCTCTGCATCGGAGAAGCAGGAGCACGTGAAGCTCCAGAAGCAAATGGAGAAGAAGAACACGGAGCTGGAGTCGCTGCGGCAGCAGAGGGAGAAGCTGCAGGAGGAGGTGAAGCAGGCCGAGAAAACGGTGGACGAGCTGAAGGAGCAGGTGAGTGCTGGGGGGGCTGAGCAGCGGGAGTGGGGCACCCCTTGGCACGGAGCGCTTTCTGGGGTCAGTGTTGGAGGCCGTGCTTGGTGATAAAGTGAACCGTGGTCGTGTTCCGGGGCCCAATGGAGCAGTGCTGAGTGCTCGGTGCAAGGCTGGCTGCAGAGCACAGCACGTGGGCTCCCCGGCAGCGCTCCGCTGCTGCTCCCGTGGTGGAGTTCCGCTCCCGTGGTGGCACCTGGGCCTTCCCCTGGTCCCTCTGCTGGGGCTGTGCGCTGTCCCCAGGGCCGCTCCGCGTCTGGGCCGGGAGCTGGTGCCCGTGCGGCGGTCGGGCCCCCACCGGCCCCGTCCTGCGGTGACGGTGACGGTGCTGCTTCCAGGTGGACGCCGCTTTGGGCGCCGAAGAGATGGTGGAGACCCTGACAGAGAGAAACCTCGACCTGGAGGAGAAGGTCCGGGAGCTGCGCGAGACCGTTGGGGACCTGGTAGGTGGGGGCACCGGCGTTGGGGGGACGGAGGGACCGGGAGGGCCGGGAGCGGCTGCGCACCGCCCAGCAGCGGTGCCACGGCCCATCGGTGCCTACATAACAGTGTAACCGCGTCCCGTGCTGCCCGCTCCTCCGCAGGAAGCCATGAACGAGATGAACGACGAGCTGCAGGAGAACGCCCGCGAGACCGAGCTGGAGCTGCGCGAGCAGCTGGACATGGCCACGGCGCGCGTGCGCGAGGCCGAGAAGCGCGTGGAGGCCGCCCAGGAGACCGTGGCCGACTACCAGCAGACCATCAAGAAGTACAGGGAGCTGACGGCGCACCTGCAGGTACCGCGGATGGCTGTCCCCAAAGGGGAGGCCCTGGGTTGGGCGGCGCGCCGCTCCCGCTGCCCCGTGCGGGTGCCGTGCTGGGCCGCACGTGTGTGCCCCGCGTGGGCTCTGGCGGTGCTGGCTGCCGTCCCTCTGCTGCCCGGAGAGCGTCTGTTGGAGCCCGTGCTGAGCACGTGGGCGTCGCGGCCTTCGCTGTGCTGAGCCGTGCGGTTGTGGGCTTGGGAACCCGCAGCAGCCGGAGCAATGGGGTCGGCCCGCACGGCTCTCGGCTCTCCTTGGCCTTGCTGGCGGTTCGGAGATGGGCGATGAGGCCATGGGGGTTCCTCAGCTCCCACAGAGCATTGGCTGCGTTCCTCTTCCTCGCGTTGCACACGGAGCCCCCAGGGAGAGGGGCACTGGAGCTGCTGTGGGTGCGCGGGGGCCGCGGGTGGTTTACCTCTGTGTGAGTGCACTTCTGTCTGTGCTCAGGACGTGAACCGGGAGCTCATGAGTCAGCAGGAAGCGTCTGCAGAGAAGCAGCAGCAGCCTCCCCCCGAGATGTTTGACTTCAAGATCAAGTTTGCAGAGACAAAGGCCCACGCGAAGGTAGGGCAGCGGGAGCGCTGGAGCACTGCGGGGTGATACGGGGCCACCCACTGCCCCGAACAGCAGAGGGCCCTTATCCTGACGGGGGGGTGAGGCTTCCCACATGTGCACTGCTGTGCAAAAAGGGGATGTTTTCTTCCAGTTGTGGGCTCCCCGGTACAGAACAGACAGGGATCTGCTGGAGAGAGTGCAGCAGAGGGCTACAAAGATGATGCAGGGCCTCATTCAAGAGGAACAGCTCTCTTATGGGGAGAGGCTGAGAGACCTGGGGCTGTTCAGCATTGAGAGAAGAAGACTGAGAGGGGATGTGATCTATGTGTATAAATATGTGAGGTGTGCGAGGCAAAGGGACGAGGACGGACTCTTCTCAATAGTGCGCGGTGATGGGACGAGGGGAAACGGTCACACAGTGATGCATAGGAAGTTGTGCACAAACGTGCGTGGGAACTCCTTCCCAGTGCAGGTGACGGAGCACTGGAACAGCTGCACACAGAGGTGGTGCAGTCTCCTTCTATGGAGATATTCAGAGCCGCCTGGACGCCGAGCTGTGCACCCTGGTGTAGGGAGCTGCTGTGCAGGGGTTGGACTCCATGATCTCTGGAGGTCCCTTCCAACCCCTACAGTGCTGTGGTTCTGTGATATGGGCATCGCTCTGTATCGCACTGGCTGGGAAGGAAGGACGTTTGTGAGCACAGCGGAGCGCTGTGCACTGACTTCTCCGGGGTTGGCTCAGAGTGGGCCCCGGGCGCCGGTGCAGAGCAGTGTGTTGGTTGTAATGAGGTGTTCCTGGGGCAGGCAGGGAGCGCACTGCTGGCTGTGTCCCATAGGGGGGAGGCTCTGGCTCTTTGAGGTATCAGAATCACGAAGGTTGGAGTGGAGCCCCAACCCACCCCAGTGTCCTCAATGCCACATCTCTGCGGCTCTGGAACACCTCCAGGGATGCTGAGCCCCCCCACTCCCTGGGCCGCCCACGCCGGTTCCCGATCGCTCTTTGGAGAGGGAACTTTTCCTGATGTCCAACCTGACCCCGTCCTGGCACAACATGAGCATCACCCCTTGTCCTATTGCTGCTACCTGGGAGCTATGAGCTCCTTTCACCACCAGGAGCCGTGCGCCTTCTCGGCCTTCTTGCTGGCTCGTGGTCAGCTCCCACCAGCACCCCACGGCTCTGAGCTGCAGCCCCGTCCTGCGGCAGTGCGTGGGGCTGCTGTGACCCAGGGGTGGCACCCGGCGCTCGGTCACGGTCGGACGGCACTGAGCGGCTCTGGGGCCGTGTCGCTGCAGGCGATCGAGATGGAGCTGCGCCAGATGGAGGTGCAGCAGGCCAACAGGCACGTCTCCCTGCTCACCTCCTTCATGCCGGACAGCTTCCTGCGCCACGGCGGGGACCACGACTGCGTCCTGGTGCTGCTGCTCATCCCAAGGCTCATCTGCAAGGTGGGTGCGCCCCGGGGTTGGGCTGGGACCGTCCTCCCACTGCTGCGCTGTGGGGCTCACGTGATTTCTTTCTGTCCTGGGGGAAATGGGGATTTTGAATGTCTGCTTGTTGGAGAGCTTTCAGCAGTGCCTGGGAGGAGGAGGAGGAGGAGGGGGAGGAAGAGGAGGAGGATGGCCCCGCGGGGGCCGGCGGCCCGGCGGCCGGGGCGCTGCCGGCGCGGCAGCCGGAGGAACAAAGGCGCACGGCGCAGGTAAGGGCGGCGGGGGGGGGCGGCTCGCTGCCCGCCCCCGGCACGGGGGTCTCCCCGGGACCAGCATCCTTCCCTCTCTCCTCCCCAGCATCTTTGCCTCCTGCCTGGCTTGCTTTCTGCAGCCCCGCCGGGCAGCCCGGGGTGCACCCCCTGCTCCCAGCCCCGCCGGGCTACAGCCATCCCATCCCACCCCACGCCATCCCATCCCATCCCATCCCCTCCCATCTCATCTCATCTCATCTCATCCCATCCCGTCCCACCCCATCCCATCCCATCCCATCCCCTCCCATCCCATCCCATCCCATCTCGCACACCTCGGCAGCCTGTCTTGCCTAGGGATGCAGCGCCCCAAACCTCTTTGGGTGGTTTAGAGGTGAGGGGGCTCAGCATTCCTCTCTGAGCCCTGTGGTGGCGTGAAGATTACAGTGCAAGGCAGCAGGTTGCTAGAGCACCTGGCCTGGGATTGCTGGTATTGGCCTTTCTTCTGCCGCTTTGTCTTAACACTGTAACTCTATATGGGCTTGATCCTGTTTGCAGGGAATTAAGAAAACTCCAGTTAATGTCCATCATATTAAGAAGGACGACGCGAGTATAGTATCTCTGCTGTGGCGTTAATACAATGTGCTAATAATGTGTATTTACTCTGAATCGAAGCTTCATTTTTATTGCATTAATATGTGGTAGTAGCTGTGAGCTACTAACGTATGTCAGCTACTAATACTATTATCACATTAATGTGTGCTCGTAGCTGCGAGCACCTTGTTGAGTATATGTTGTGAGTTTGACATGATGCACTGCGATCAAGTTTCCATATGACATTGTCATGATTGTGTCACTGACTTGCTGTAAGCTGTCTGTAGCAGAAAATCTCAGCATAAATTACAGAAAACAATTTGACCAAGGTATTGCAATATGGGAAGTAAAGCTCTCAGGAGAACATACTGAACATAAGTAAGTATGTACTTAATACATCAAGCATTTCTGAACATTTTTGTCAGTTACTAGTATCTCCTAGGTCTCACTTCTGAGAAAGACAAACAAAATTAATTTGCCGGGGTTTTTTAGGTGGGCTATAAAATAGGTGGGTTTGTTCTTCATGAACAGAAATGTGTCAGGCTTTCCATCATAACACTAGTTTTCACAGATTTATTATTCTGTCATGGAAGTTTTAACTTTTAGTTGTATTGTAGTTACATTTTAATAGGCTATTCCATTTTAGTGTATTTTGTCTTTCATCAGTGAGAGCAGAATTGTGGCCCGACAACGTAGGTATCCCGGAATTAGTAAAGAACAATCAAATCAAAAAGCAATCCAAACAGAACTGCCTGTGTCAAGGGATGAAGAGGGATTTCAATAACAATTTTATTATAGCTTTATAATCATCGATACTAGATGACTTGGCTGCAGAATGAATTAAAATTTTGCAGAGACACCAATTATTAGAGGCAATGTGGGACAGAAAGGGGTAGACACCCACGTTGTTGTCAGAGACAGACCCGGTGCTGTATTGGTGGCGGGGTTATTAGTTCAAGCTGAAGACATTGATTCAAATAGATGTTTTCTGGTCAGAGATGCTGTACCTCACAGGCCTGAATAACAGAAACCAAAGAAGAGGAGAAAGAGATCAACTGAAGGGATAAATTTGTTTACAGTCATCTGCGGTTTCTATCATTACTCTCGTCTTTTGCTGCACTGAGAGATTCCTACTCTTTATGGGCCGGACTTTAGCAGTCGCATTTACACAGAGTAGCATCATCCTCTATATGAGACCCACTGGTTTTTCTGTAAGTGCAGGGGAGGCAAAACATGGTCCTAAGGAGGTGGAGGATGAGAAGAGGCTGATCAAGAAAAATAACTTAAAAGATCCTCGAGAAAGATAACCGAGGGAAAACGTCTTACATGCTGAAATGAAAAACTCAGGCACATGACAGTACCCTGCCCTTTCTCCTCTCTATTTGTCTCTTTTGCTTTCTTTTCCCTACCCCCCTTCTCCACTGCTCCTTGTCATTTCCCATCATGTTATCTCTGTCTTTGGAACATCGTATCCTTGAGGCAAAAACTTTATCTCCTTACGTAAGTGTAAAACGCTGCATGCTGCTTTGGCACTTAGCTGATGCAAGGATGCCAGAACAGCAGAACACCTTTAATATGCCCAAATTTGCATATGAAAATCTCTACCGAGGCAGCCTGAGAGATATTACTAATAACCAAGTCTTCCATCCATAGACATGGCCAATGCCATAAGCTGGGGTGCACAGGTTTTAGAGGATGGGAGCCCCTCTCTGCTGCCTGCTGAGGTGTGAAGCCAAGAGACGAATCGCCTCCAGTGCTCAGGTGTGTTGATACATCCCAGCAGCCAAACATCTGCGTATCCTGGAGTGGTGGATAAGTCAAGATCTTAATTAAAAGAAACTAGGTGGTTAATTATTTTTTCAGCTTGGAAACGTGTGTTTGTCGGTGATTCCCAGCCGCTGCCCCATGGGTGGGCTGTGAGACTTGCCTTCCCGGGGGATGTGCTCTTACAGGGCTGCAGTTGCTCTGATGTAGGACTGATCTCCTTTCCCCTGCGCGCCCCTGTCCCCCGCAGCAATGGGCAGCCCTCAGCTCTCTGGGGGGCTCCTGCCCGGGGTGCAGCTCCCAGCCACAGCCCAGCCCTCCCAGCCACCTCCATCCAAATCCTTCCCAGCTCCAAGTCGCTCACATGCAACGGTGCACCACTATGTTAGTCTCTCTATGTTAGCACCATGCGGGTGCTGCTGGCGGTCAGCTTTCAAGCCTTTCATCTCACTACTTGTTAATTTTGCGTGTAGCAGAGTAACAGGATGGAGTGATTTCTGGTCTCAGAGCAGGCTGGGCACTGTAAGACCCAGTCTGAATCGCTGTCACAGCCCACGTGAAATTAAGTCTGTTGAACAAACTTTGTTCAAATGGATGCATGGCCTCAACACAATCGTACAAGCACATCTTGAATGTAATCTCATTATGCATCACACATAACAAGCTATATTCTCGCTGTTGTCACACACATAAAAATCTCTAGAAATGATGCTGGAGGGTGTTTATTCTTTTTCAGGATAGCCTTTTCCCTAATAAAGAGTCTTCTAGGAAATTCCTAACAAGACTTGTTGGAAGCCAACTGATCCGAACAAGATTGCTGTTGAGTTTTGGCGTTTGCATTTATTCAGAGGTTTTGGGTTGTTCTGCAAACTGGTCAGTTCAAAAGAAGTGCTTTTTGCACAAATGCAGTGATACCATCTTCCTTAGGCAACTTATAAAAATACGTATTATCTGATACATCCCAAAAGAAAGCTTTCCGCTTTTCAGAAGTGTCTTTATAAACTGGAGATACTTTTTGCCTCTTGCAGGGGTGGCTTAACAGCACCAGAACTAAAGATCAATCCCCTCAGCTCCAGAGGTATGCAGATAGACCTTTTCTCCTACCTTTTCAGGTTACACGATGCTCTTCATGCCAATGCAACAGGGCTGCACAATTATTTTCATACAGCTGTCTTGGATGAGAATTGAGTTCGTAAGTATCCTGGAAAGGTGTTGGACTTTGGTAATTGCCTCCACAAAATGGAGCCTTGATCCCTTGTTGTAATGTTGCTCTAATTAATTAGAATAGCAAATCCCAGGAAACTTGATTTCTTCATCCCTCCTTGCAACAGTGGTTTTAATCCGCTCATGCTGGGGAAACTTTTCTGTCTTTCCCCAGACATTTTGTCAGAAGGTAAGAGCAGCTGAGCTGAGGCAGGTACCTGTCGGCTCCCCGTATTTATGGCTGCTGTATGTGGTCTCTCGCCTATCCTGGGAAGGCTGGCCAGCGGGACGATATGTAACGCAGGCAGCAGCATCTTAGGGCTGCTTCTCTAATTTTTCTCTTGGAATTGCCTTCAGATATGAATGGCTGCAGCTGCAGTTCTGGCTCCTGCTACTTGTCATCAGCCTGTATTTGTTACCTGTTAGTGCTCAAGGGGTTCCTATGGGCAACTTCATCCCTGCAAATATGTGCAGAGGAACAGGTTTTCTGTGCTGGTGGCTCAGATCTTTTTCCCAAGGTTCTTGGAGCATCCACTTGATGGGAACACCGCCTCTTTCTTTCCTCTGCTGGGCGCCTTAAGCGAAGGGAAAAATTTCACATATTCCCTGTCCGTATTTCCCATATAACTCCGTCTATTCATTGTGTGTGTTTCCCATGTGATTTTCCCTTCCAACAGACTCTTCTTTCTTACTGGGAACACATTTGTCTGAAGTGATTTTGTCAGGGAAAACTTTGTATTAACACATCTCAATAATAGCTATTAATAATAAGGTGATTAACTTCTACAATATTGATCACAAACCAAGATCCTGCTCTTTTTTCCCTCTCCTTTGCAGGTGTGTGTGTGTGGTGTTGCGAGCGGGCACGGCCCAAAGAAGTGCCTTTATGTTTTTCTGCCATGCGTGAAGAGCCTGTTTGCTTTGCTAACAAACTTAATATGTTTTTGTGGCTTCCCATTGTCACCTTAGCGGAAACTGCCATTGTGTTATCATTTCTCTAGCTGTTAGGACTGAATGAGTAATTTTCTTTGAAGCTGGTGCCTTCCTGTCATTCTGGTGGAGTCCTGCTCTGCCTGAACCCCGTCCTTTCTCCTCTGACAAACGCAGGCTTGTCCTTTCCCATTCACCTGGTTCCTGTTGGCGTAGGAGGTAAATCTCCCAGGCCGAAGTCCATCATCGGCACAGGACCACGTGGCAAAGCCCGACTGGCCAGCATGTCTGCTTCCATTTATGAAAATCTGATTCAGAACGGATGAAACTCAGTGTGCTGCTTTATTTCCCAACGCGTTTGTCACGCCGATTGCTCATTGTCTGCTGATGGAGCAACACAAGCTGTTGGCCGGCCGCAGCAGCGCTCTGGTTTGCTTACCCAGTGGCTGAGCCTGTGCTTCTGTGCGCGGGAGGGAAGAACCCACCTTCAGAGAGCAAACAGTGGACTGCAAGTGGTATTGCAAATATGCGACTCGTAGCACGTAGTGTAGGAAGCGAAGACCAGATCTTCCAGAGGATGCTGAGAGCGATGAAGACTTCCTGCTCAGTTTTCACCTTGTTGAAGGTCTACTGAGAAAGCTGAAGAGTGCAGTGATATCTTGTTCAGTAGTAACACACCGTGTTTCAGGGAGGTTATTTAGTGCCCCAGTTAGAAAGTCCTTTTCTTTTTGTTCTTTTCTCCCCTCCTCCCTCCTGCCTTTTTTTTTTTTTAATGTAGTACATGCTGGTGTTGCTTTTGCTGTACCAGTGTAGCCTTTTGGCCTAAATCCACCACATTTATCTTGTGGTGTAACATAAGGTGAAAAAATATTGGGTTTTGCGCTGGGAATGAGTACTAGGAAACAATTTAATTGAAGTATTTCTTAAATCTGGAAATGGTTTTGTGTTCACAGACCCCCTGCCAGAATGGGGTAGTTTTTGCTTCCTTTCATTTCCAGTGTCCAACCCACATAATTCGAGTTTTCTGAAAGTGTTAGCTGAAAACAATTTTCCGAATCTTTATTCATGTTCTTAAATGAATTCCCTGATTTCCAATGTGTGAAGCATATAATAGCTCCCCTTGGGTTTCATACGCTGAGTTTATTTTGTCCTAGTATCCCTCTACTGGGGAAACCTTTGCATGCCTTCTTAAGGAAGGCAATTTTAAGCACCTTCCCCAAGTGGGACGAAGGGCAGTTAGTGAACCTGAAGCTAATGTTCGCAAAATTTTTAATTAATCCTGTAACCAGTTGGTGGCACTGAGATTTGAAAGCAGTCTTCCTTATCTGATAGACGCTTACAAAGGTATTTAGTTTTGTAAAAATGATTAGTTTTACGAAACTATTGAAATGCATAAAGGTAAGTGTCTAGGCGTACAGTTTTATGGCTTTGAATACATGGTTTATATATTAATGATTAAACCCAGTGTTTTTTAACATATGAAGACCTATCACTTACTTTGCCTTCTTTCTTTGTGACTTTATGTAGAACAATATTAACAGCGTAAACTAAATTAAATGCTAGCTCAAGAGAATAAAGGTTTCAGAGCAATCATCAGAAATATAACCTTAGGTTACATAAGAAGGAAAAAAAGGCAGGGGGTGGGGGGGAAATCCTGTTCCACTGGGTCACCAACCAAATGGCCATGAACTAAAAATAATCTTTCTATTGTTCCACAGAATGTGAGTAGAAATTAATATGCTAAGTCTGATTCCACTAAAAGTCCTGATTCTGTTTCTCAGCATATATTTAATGTATTTGGAATTGCACTGATGACTTTATACAGTCACTTAATGCGGTGGGTTTAGACGTGTTCTCCCTGTACAAAACTACATTTTTCATTAAGAAAAAAATTACCCTGACAAAATTTATTTCTCTTTAATGAGTCCATTAGATTAAGTGCAATAAAATCATGAAAATTCCTTTTGCCTTTTCAGAATGGCCAAACGGCATGCTAAAGAGGCATGACTAATCCTGTATCCTAAGGGCTTCGAAAGGGAAGAATAGGGTAGGGTGGGGTTCCTGAGCCCTACAGCCGGCTTACTGCCTGAAAAGGGGCTGGATAAAGGCAGGATTTAGTACAAAAGGTCAGGCTAGAATAATACCTTTCCACTGAAAAGAAGCTGAACTCGGTAAAAATACTTGGTGATGAAAGGAAGGGAGTTGCTTCTATTCCTGAAGGATGGTGGAGAAGCAACAAATATTTCAGGTTTGAAAGAAGAGCATCACCGGAGTGGTGGGCTATTTGGTGTTCATCAGTCAGTGCTCAGGTTTGGTCTTTTTCTTGCACTCAGCTGCTCATTAGGAAGGACGCAACAAGGTTCAGGAGCCCCAGGTGGGTACTTAGGGCTGAATAGCCGGTCAGTCATCATGAAGGCCCCTGGGATATAGTAAATGACTGTCAACGGTATATTTTTAACCTCTTAGTCAGTGATGGAGAGAGAGAGAGGGATGTTTGACTAGCACATGAAATATCATTTAAGTAGGAAATGTTGTGCTTGTCTGGTAAAAGCAGTCAGATTGGCAAAGCATTAGAACAAAGTGCTGCCGTTTTTCCAGCTTCTTGCTTGCTGTCATTTATACGGAGAGAAGGTCCAGGAATGTGATCCTGCCCCAGCTGAGACAAGTCTGTCAGAGCCAATATAGTTTGCATCTTCCCTAATTCTCTGTTGCACTCAACATTTTCCCTCTGGAGTTCTCCCTGCCTCCGTGAGGGCTCTGTACGGCCTGGGGCTGTGCTCCCTTACGGCAGCCTCGGGAGGAAGACAGTTGCATGTCCTTCATCTTGACAGCTCCTCCTCTCTGTTTGTAGTCCCTCATGCTTGCAGAAGCATCTTAATGTAAAGAGAGGCTAACAGGAGGTGGGATGTCTCTTATCCTCTGTGTGTGTCTGAAAGAAGGCAAAAAAGCATCCTCCTCCTTGCCTCCTAAGTTGGTGCTGCTGTTTCTGTTCCCGATGGTGGAAGTCTTGCTGAAAGTGCCGGAATTTGGGAGGTCCATTTGCACGGCCTTTAGAAAACAGGGTGAAGATTTTGTTACGCGAGCTGGGAAATCACCAGGGTTTGTTGACACTGGAAAGGAACATTGCGCTTACATGTTGTGTGGCTTCCCCCAATCATCCCTTCTTGTATTCATCCCATAAAATTCAGTTTTCCTGAAGTCCTGTGTCATATAGTGGGAAGTCATGCCCCTGCCCCCCCAACATTTTATATTGCAAAGGAATTGTTGTTCACTAAGACATGATCTATTTGTATTTTCACACATTTAATTGGACAGGAGCATATACTGAGAAGGAAAGAATAGTGTAAGCGCAAGATCTGCCATATCTAAAAGTGGTTCGAATTTTCACCAGAATTCCCCTGGGTTTTGTGTTTTATGTCTCCCATCCTATGTGAGAGGCTGCCTCCCTCCCTGCTGCAGGCAGAGTGGGAGTTTCTCCCCAGAATCGGTGTTGTCTGTGTGTTCAGAGTGGTATGTTGCAAAGTGCACAATTCAGGGGCTTGCCCTCCTAATAACTGCGGTGTGTCCGTTGAACGCCAGCCTGCTAGGTCCAGGCTGCACACCCGTGTTCACCACGAGCTGGTAACTGGTCCAGGTTTCCAAGCAAGCACCTGCAGGGACGAAGCATTTGCCAGCTTGCAGGTGCCTCTCATGCTGTCTTTAACATGCACTTCAAATCAGACCTTTCTGAGACTTGTGAAAAATAGCTCTAAAATCTCCAAAATACCAAAGAAGTAAGCATTAACAGGCTGAAGGACTGCAGCCCCGCTGGCTTTGCTGTGAACAGGCACGGGCAATCACCCACAGGGTTTTATTTGCTGGCAACTAATCATTGCAAACGTCAGCAGAGATTATTTTTTTGGTGTCTGAGAAATAACTCTGGTTCATCTCTCGGAAGAAGCTGCTTCAAGTCCTGATGATGTTTTGGGATAACACACACGCAGGCTTGTTGCTCTGTGGAAAAGAGTTGCCTCGTGTGTCCGTGTGAGAGCTGTAATCTCGCCCGTCGCAAGGCGGCTCTAAGCCTTTTTGCTTCTCACATCTGGGGTGGTGTCCCCATCACCTAAAGGGATGTGGCCACCCAGTGAGCATTTTAAAAAAAAAAAAACAAACCAGGTTTTAGCTTTCCTGATATACCGTACAGTACTTCACGGAGCGTGCTGTTTTCTCTCTCTCCGTTAATTGCACGTGTTATTCTTCAGCCCTGCGACAGCATCTGTGAGAGCGCAGAGCGGGCACCGCTCCTCTGCAGCTCAGTCAGAGCAGGTTTCGTCTTGCGGCGTGCGTGTGGTTAACCTCTGCCACAGTGTCTGCGGGACAGAGATGACTTGTGAGGGTGGGGAGCAGGAGTAGACGGTGGAAAGCATCCATCGGCAGTCTTGCCTTCCGCAAGAGGACTGCAGGCACCTGAAGCTCCTTCAGCAGCATCGGGAGAAGGTGCCCACTGTGTGTCAGGGGGAAACAGAGGCAGGGACCTGTAGGAGGGGGTCTGCCTTCTCTTGGATGCTGCTGCCTCTGTGCAGCACGCAGTGGCCCTCGCTGGCACGGCCCTTGCTGTCTCAGCTGCAGATTTACACCCTCCCACCCCTGTAGCTGGAGCTTGGCCATTGCCAGTGAATTCTGAGACAGCCGAGTCATTAATCAAACTGTAATTTGAAAAGTCCTTAAACTTTCATGGTTTCCTTTACAGGATCTATGTAAGATGAAAGCTATTCATTTAGTTGGTCAGATACACTTGAGGGGGAACATAAGGTCCACCCCAACCAGTAAACAAGAATTAAAATAAGCCTTCTCCTGTCTATGCTGCTTTTTTAAGACAGGCTTACCCTATTTGAAAAACAACTTTGATCCTAGACAAATCTTAGGATAAACCACAAATATGTCTGCTTTGGAATAAATCTATGTGGGTCTTCTGGATTTACATTCATAAAGGCTTAGCTAACACTAATTAATTTGGAATAAATTAACTCAGATTGGAACAAGGCCACAAATTCTAGCCCAGATTTGTACTGGAGATTTTTTAGCTGTGTCTTTCAGCCTATCATATGTATTACAAAAATGTATTAAAATAATTGTATGCATATATATATTTACACATACACACCCATGAATATACAAATTCCGTAATGCATTTTTTTACTGTCCCTCTTCTAGGTTCCAGTGAATGGCCAGCTTAGAACATCAGCCAACAGCAGAGAGAAAAAGCTCCTCAAGGTACCAGTAAGAGTTTTAGAGTTTATGTATTAACTTTCAAGAGACACTTGTTTTAAGAGTGTTCCTTATTTGATAGTCCTTTTTAAAGATAATTTGCTGTTCCCGTTGTTGGAGCACTGAAGAGATGACTTGGGAACATAAGACCGAGTAACTCTGGCACGCTCACACTGTGGT
Source organism: Aquila spilogaster (assembly GCA_024606505.1). Classification (NCBI taxonomy): domain Eukaryota; kingdom Metazoa; phylum Chordata; class Aves; order Accipitriformes; family Accipitridae; genus Aquila; species Aquila spilogaster. The sequence goes on from JANHGO010005121.1 coordinate 17,760, forward strand.
GCTTGTCACTGTCACCACAAGTGGGATGGTCTCGTGGTCCAAGCCCAGAAGAGGGAGCTGGGATCTCCTGTATTTCAGTTCCAGCTCTGACATAGGACATTTCCTTGGGTCTGGGCGAGGGTTTTCTCTTGGGCATTGAGCACTTGTACTGGTGTGGAGGAAAGTGTCTGTGCTTTACAGCACACAGCAGGTGAGGAGCAGCCCCCCAGCCTGGGCAGGGAAGCGTGTTCCTGGCAGGGGTATCCCGCCTTGGAAAAGTCAAGAACCGCTATGTTAAAACTAGAACATTCAAAATAGAAGGCTTAAGGTTAGCTCTACTGTTTCATCAAGCCATATGAAAAAGGCCTCAGCCACTGCTATGCCCTTTCAGAGGAGTGTGAACTACAGATACCTTCATTAACAATAGGCTGTTCCATGAGCGGTTTTTTGGTTAAGCATAGGCAGGGTCCTAACTCTTGGTTTCAGGGTTGCTGATTGTACAGGGGGTAAATAATTTTATGTTTTCCTCCTTCATAGGAAGAAAATTAGGAGTTAGGAATGATGAATGCAAATCTTACTATAGAGCAGGTGCCTGAATTAAAACGTGAGCTTTCTAAGCTAGCAGATAAGTCAAATTTTGTAGGCCAAAGCTATAGCATTCATTGGTTTGGAGTTTGCGATAAAGTCTGCTCAGGAAGACTTTTGCACCCACTTAAAGACTCCACCGTATGGTCTCCATTTCAAAACTATCGCCCTGACTCTTTTTTTCTTCATGATGAAATGTAACAAATACCTGTTTTACCTTTCTGCCATCTATCTCCTGTATACTATAGCCTAAGAAGAAGAGGAAAGCCCAGTGCTCAGACAAGGAGGTGCCAAAAGATTTGCTTTCTGTGGAAAAAGACAAACTGCAAGAGGAGGAAGGTAACAAAAGATCTGGTTCTTCTGTTATCTGATTTATATTACCAAATAATAACATGGGATGAAATATTTCAAAAGGGAGTCTTCTTTACTATTCTAGTGTTCTGCATTATTGGGTAGAATTGCCACTTTGAGAGTTAATTCTATCATCTGCTCCTTACTACGTGTAACTACACGGACAGGGCCCATGTGCTTTCCTGCCACACTTCTCAGGTCCTTACCACATTCACAGGGATGGCAAATGCGCAGATGAGGAAGCATTTCTGAAGGGGTCAGAGTCCACTGGGTAGCGGGTTCCTGTCTTCACGCTCTAACTCCAATCCTGCAGCCTCTGCCGTGCTGACGCGCAGCTGAAGCTGCGGTCTTCCCAGGCAGCTTTTTGTTGTGCCCATGGTTGAGGCTGGTAAAGGCGCTGGGGTAGTGTACAGCCAATTTCCAGCACACCCGTGGACAGAGCCAAGATCTTTGGTTGCAAGCAAATCTGCAGAGAAATCTGGCAGAGGCTAGCAAGGCTCAGGCAGCTAGAATTTCATTGGAAAATACATTGCATCCCATGAGCCCCTCTCCGCCTCCCCCCACCAAGGGTCATATTGAAAACAACAAATTCTAAGCTTTTCTGGGCTTAAAAGATTATAATGTGATTAGTGTGGTGGTGAGAGCTAGAGAAGCCCTCGCTGCTGTTGGACCAGAGTCCTCCCTGTGGGCTCTTGTGTCAGGAGCAGAATGCCTGCAAGGCTGCTGGAGGAGAAGGGGAAACAGCAGAGGCTTTCTTCAAACGGGTGTTTCGTTTTTTGAACAGACGAGCCAGCTGAACTGTTTCACGTGTTATTCAGGGATGCTTCCGAGAAGGGAAGTGTTTGTCTTAGCGAACCAGGGACTGTGTTTTTCCCTGTATTAACCATTTTTGCCAGTCCCTCCCCTGACTTCTTGGGTCACAGAGAGCATGGGTGGAAGCAGAATGTGGCCCCATTGGTGTGAATGAATGCACGTGGAAATCAGCTGCGTGGCAGAGGGTCTCCACATCGCAGAATAAGTCATAGGGTATGCTCAGGGCTAGAGAAAGCCAGTAAGCTGAAGCCTTGTTTGATGGTTAAGATTTTCAGGAATTTCTCTCGCTGTCAGACGTACAAGGCGGTTGATGTTCTGTTGTGACATATTCCCTGAGGGAAAGGGGTGTCACATCAGGCTGACACAAAGGACAGAAGAACATGTGCAGTTACATGAGTCAGGACACACGACAGACAGGTTCATGATGGGAATTTCTTATGTAACGTGTTTCTGCAGAGACAGCAAGGGCTGCACGCAGGGAAGATGCTGCGCAAGACCAGGGCAGCAGTCGCTGCCCTGATGCCACTTTTAGAGCCAGCATCCGAAACTATCATATAGCTATTTACCTTGGTGCTAAGCGATAAAGGCAGTAAAGGAAGTTTCTTGCTAACTTCAACTGAACTGTGGTCTTTGTTGTAGGAGTTTGGCAGACCAAGATCAGCAGCCGAGAAAAGAGACACTTAAGGAAGGAAAGGCTGAAACAAAAAGGTAAATGTGCAGGCTCAGTTTACACACCTGATCCGGCTGGGCTTGTCACCCCTTCTCACTGCCCAGCATCTTTCTGTTTGCTCTATTCATCGTTTGGCAGCAAAATCTTTGCACCTATTTAGGCTGTTTACTTAGGAAAAGACAGCTTTGGGAGCTCTTACTCGGGATCTTGCCTTTACTCCAGGCTTTCATTAAAACACATAGTATTATCCATAGGACTTGGAAAGCAAATGTCTGTTAGATCTGAGATCTGCTAAAGGTTTGGTGTAATGTGGATTAGTTACTTTTGCGTGACTTGATAGATGAAGCTTTCTTATAGTGGATATATAAAAACTTGTGTAATTTGCGCAGTTCCAAACAGGTTCTTTAATCCAGGCCTTCTCAGAGTAAACAGCTATAAAAGGGTGATATACTCTTATCCTAATGAGATAAAATGAAACAATGCTTTGTGCTCACTTCACATTTTTCCTCTGGGGATTTCAAAGTGTCTGCCATGCACTTACACCTATATACATATCTACTAATTATGTTATTATAACCGCTGTATGAAAGCAGGTCATGGAATCAAGGCATTCGGAAATGTTTTAATTAGCTGTGATAAAATGATTAATATAATAGAGAAACCTGTAAGTTTAATATATTAGAGTAATTTAGAAGCTAAGATAGAAGTTTGGAGTTGGGAGACAGAGGTGGAAAAATGTGGGTGTTTGTGCACTGTCTGCAATAAGGCTGTCTTAAAGTGCTCTCAGATGCTCTGCTAAAATTGAAGATCAGGGTAAGTGAACAGCAAATTTTAATTTAAAAATATACAGACATTTTGGGACCACTTTATTGTTTGGATTATATAGTTAAATATCAAGAGTTTGGATTATCAAGAGTTAAATATCTGCATGACAGTCTCTAAGGGCTTAAGGTGCTGAGGTCTCTACTTGCTCACCAGCAAAGTACATGGGTCCACATTTGGCTTTATTCCTGCCAGTTGGCCTGTTGGTATCGGTGGTGCCAGCTGCAGGTGCAGAAGGTTAACCACGCGTGGTTTAACGCTAAGCCCATGGAGGTGATAAGTGCTTTGCTGGCCCAGGGCAGGAGAGCGCGGCAGACCAAGTCACAGCTGAAGCGCCAGGAGTCCTTGGTGCAGTCCTGGAGCCTGGGCTGTGTGGGGGGCTCAGCCAGGTGGTCGTGGTGGTCCTGTTCAGTGTGGACATTTACAGAGCAGTGAAATGTGCTCTTCCAGGAAGAAGCCCTAACCCTGCTGAGCGCCGACTGCTGTTTCCTAGCAGGGAAGAAGCAGCAGTAGCAGCATTAAGGTGGGGTTGATGCCAGCAGCGGTCCCCTCCCCACCAGAGTCACAAGAAATTGAGTCCTAAAGTGGTTTGGGAGTCCTTTGGAACAATAGATGTTGGAAATACGTGTCATTATTTATAATATCCCTATGCCTGGCGCTGATTTCTCTAGCATCCTTGAACTACCAACATCCAAGAGGTTTGCTTTCTTTTTCGCTGGAGGTCCTGCTGTCCTCTTTCTCTCCCTTTACTGCTCTGGGTCCCCAGCTGGACGCTGGAGGCACTGAGCCACCCTTGCAGGCAGGGAGGGACGCCCAAGGCCTCTGCGGTGTGGTGTCATCTCCTGCGGGACTCCTTGCTGGACTGTGTGTGCCTTCCTTCTCACATGCCCTTCACGTTTGCTGCTTCAGCGTCCCATCCCAGGGGCACTGCTTTACTGTCATTGTATCTGTAAATAATTCCAGTTGGAGTATAGCCATTACGTCTGATGGGTTTAGATCAGGCTTTGCTGTGTTGTTTCCCCTGTACAAGCTCTTCATTGTAATTAAAAATAATGATGACCCCTATGATATTGTTTATTCCCGAGAAGACCCCAGCAGAGCATCCCTGGGTAGCTCGGCGGTTGAGCCTGCCTTTGACTGGGATGAGAAGGGAGTGGTGTGGCCACTCACAGAGGACACCAGTGGCGGTGGAAAAGGCGCTTTCGTTGCCAAGGCAGAGTGTGGGGCTGTGCTGAAGGCCTCAGGAGCCATACGGGAAGAACTGGCACCCTCCTGGTCAGAAGAGGATGTTTTCTCCAATGTAGGTGAGTGTTGATGTTCAAGTGTTGCAGAGGGAAAGCTTCATGAATTACAGCAGAGTACAGCCCCACCAACATTAGTCCTGCACACATACAGTGTTGTCCACCCCCTTTGAACTCTGCTAGCTGTCATTTATTTTCCAGCAATGTGAAAAGAGGGATCTTTATGGCAGGAATTTCTTCTGTGTTGCAGACTACCGGTTGGGTGCAAGTTGTTTTCTACCCGCAGGTATTTAGTGTTTGGTTCCTACGCAACGAAAGCCTTTCCTTCCAAGGATGCTCACACATGGTCAGAGCTAGGCTTCAGGGTATATCTGTGTGTTTCAAAGCAGTATGAGGCAGGGTATTCCTAAATCAGTTTGGGTATTTGATAGTTGGAAGTAGTCTGTTCATGTCAGTGCTGTGCTGTACCTACACAGTTTGCCCAGCTTTCCAGCTGATTCACCCCTTCTTTGTGTCCAGATAAGGACATTTAGAGCTACGTCTCAGTTGTGCTGTTGGGACATTCTCTGTGTAACATAAGCTGGAGGTGGGAAACTTGTGTCTCTAAAACCTCAGACACCTTTAAAGCAGTGAAGGGATGGACTGCCAGACCATTAGGCTAAAGATTAGGAGATGCTGATATCAGCTCTCTCACTGGTATTTGATGACTTTTCGTTTCCATCATGGTTCAATTTTTATGGCAAAATTATGTCTCACATTGTATTTCTACTGTGGGTGATACTGTAGATTCTAGAGAAATACCAATAATTAATAACTATGTGGTAAATGGACTTTATGTCTGTCTTTATATCTCTCCTCCTGACTTCTTGCAGGGGGTGGGAGAGTTACGAGTTAAAAGTTAAAGTGGTTAATACTGGTTTTTGGTTAATTTTCAAAGGATTTGATTTTCATTACAATCTCACTGATTAATCAAGCTTGATGGCTGGATTGATTGGTATATAAGGCCATATGATGACTCACCTTCAGTAGCAGTAATCCAGTACTCTGATGATTCAGAAAATGGTCTTAGGTTGCCCTTACATGAGTTGCTTTCTCTGCTATAGTTGGTTTTTTTCAAAGTATAGGGTTGATGGGGGGAGGAAGCTAGTACCATTTTTTTACTTAATGCTTTCAAAAGGCCGAATTCCAAGCTGACACATGATGACAACTTCTACCAGTTGTGCATAAAGGGGACATCACTTCAGATAAGTGAGGAATTTGATTAAGCCCAGAGAAGTGCCATGCTGGTGTGACGTGCACTTTGAAGGGCTGAGAAGGTGTACAAGATGACTAGGCTGGACTCTCGCTGTCCATACAAGATCATTTCTCCTTGCTTGATCCTCC
>JANHGO010005122.1:0-23602 GCA_024606505.1 Aquila spilogaster
CGCCTCCGCTCTCGTGCCCTTCCTTCCTTCCTCCCTTCCTCCCTCCCTCCCCCCCTCCCTCTCCTTTCCCTCCTTCTGTCTCTCTGTTCTTTCCCATCTTCCTTCCCCTCCTTTCTTTCTGTCTCTAGTTTCATACTATGTAAAGCTAATTCAAAAGGAAATTCATTTTGGATACTGTTTGATAGTGCTTTGTCCTGTCATTTCATGTAATTGGCTGTGAAGCACTTTGCCTGTGTTGCTAAATCCCTTTCCTCTGAAAAGAAAAAAAACCAAGCAAACAAAATGTGCTATCGCTTTTTTGGCAACATCTTTAATCTCAAGTTTGGCATATTCTTATTTCCTAACAAATGTATCTGTCATGTCAGCTATCATGGAATAAAAGACAGATTTCTCTAAGGAACATTTTGCTGCCAAAATAGGACAACATAGAGGAGACTTTTGTTTTTGTCTTTTCCTCTGAATACTTTGTTACCACTTATTTAAAACAACACTATTTTAGTAGTAAGTTTCATTTTGAACTCAAACTGTTCAGCAATTTTCAGAGGGAAGAAAGGACAGAAATCCGGCTGACCAGACAGTTATTATCATCAAGACATCTTTCCATTGCAAGACCAGATCAGCTGTGCCTCATTTTTTCTACTGAAGTACTTGTCCAGTCTGTTTTCAATAATTTCTGAAAGGGACATTCCACATCCACCCTGTGTAGCCTCTTCCTTTATTAATAAAATAGTTTCAGGATTATTCTTTGTCCTGAACAAAGCATGGGAGAACTCTGAGAGATAGAATACTGTGTAGCGCCTGGTGGGATATATTCAGGGACAACAGAAAGAGGAGGTGGCATTTAGTCTTGTAACCATAGCATAAGGCAATACCTGAGGTAAATAATGTTTTCTTTTGTCAGTTTGGTTACCAAATTCTTCTGCTCTCTTCCGTTCACCACGAGCAATATGGTCTGATTTTGTATTTAGGCAGTGCCTGCCTTCAGGTGGCTGAGCTGCCTGTTTTAAAGTGAAGTGATTGAAACTGTTTTTAATGAGTCTTAGGGGTGAGGGCAGGGAGGGTGGAAGCTGGTCCCCTGTATTGACTTAATGAGGATTCCAGAATACCTGTGTTTTTCAGACTTGCAAACTGTTCAGAGTCAGGGAACAGCCTGTCGAGGAGATGAACAGTGACTTCTGCTGGTTTTATGTGAGGGGGCTTATGGGAACAGTGCAAGTGTTTCTGCAGTGATTTCTTGAACGTATGTGCCATGCTTCTGATTTAGCCTGGTATTACCTCTCCGGGAGCTGTCCTTCCTACCTTTGCACGGAGTTCTTTCACCGTTGCTGTCTCTGACCCCAGTCCTACAAAGGGATGGTCTTTCTTCTCTGCCACTTCCCACCATTCACTCTCCCTTAAGAAAAAAATTAGTATTTCAGTATACCTCAAAAGGCTAAAGCAAGTTTGGATTCACAGGACTTGTATGATATGTCTCAGTTCTTCCATTTCAGAATTGGATTGTAACTTCTATAATTCCTTCCTGGCAAGAAGCAGCAGAGAGCTGCATTGTCTCAGAAGCTGTCAGGATTCAGAGTTGTGATTCCAGGAATCAGTCTGTTGTTTCCCTTTCATTCCTAAGCTGACCCTTTTTGCCGGTATAGTTTATTGTCCACTTTGAACTGCCTCTAAAGCATTCAGGAGAACACTTAAATTCTTGCCAGCCTCTGTTACCTGCATAGGTGGGGGTTTGCATTACATGGCATTTCCATATATCCTAGAGTGAGAAATCAAACAGAGTCTTTCCTCAATGCATGCAGTGCTGGCAGGAAAAGTATTTCATATATTTTCAAGAAGTAGTAAGTACTGCATTGACATCCGACTAAAGATACAGGAAAGGAGAATTGATTTGGGGGAAATTGCTCTGGCATTATGTATTTGCAAACTACCAAATGCACTACTATTCAGGACACAGAGTAGAAGAAAGGAAGTATCTATTTCATCAATCTTGTGACTTAATAACATTTATTGCAATGCAACACAGAATTGTAGAATAAACTTTGCCAACTAAAATTTATGTCACACACTGACAAAGTAATTATATATGGTGCTTAATGATATTTCAGTAATTCATCCAGATCTTGGCTTTTCACTCCTAAGAGAAATGAGAACTGTCCAGTAGTAATTATCTATTAAGAGTGTTTATCACTAACATGGCTAATAAAAATCTTGGCAAGAAGAAAGCTGTCATAATAGACCCCACTTCAAGGAAATGAATGGAATTGTGTGCTAATTTTTTTTCTTCTATTCCCCTCCACCCCCACAGAACTTTCCTTTTTGTTAGAGATGGTAACCCAAATAAACGGAATGTGCACAATGAGACATCTATGCACTTGCTGTGTATGGGACCTCAGATCATGATCTCGGAAGGAGCTCTTCATCCTCGCCTGACACGACCCTCAGAAGACGACTGCAGAAGAGCAGATTGTCTGCAAATGATCCTGAAGTGGAAGGGAGCAAAGCTGGATGAAGGACAATATGAACGAGCAGCCATTGATGCTGTTGATAACAAAAAAAATACACCTTTGCACTATGCTGCTGCCTCAGGGATGAAAACCTGTGTCGAGGTAAAAGTTCATATATAATTACAAGTCTGTATACTGCTATTAGTAAATGACATGCACAGTTGTTCACAAAGCTGTTTTGGGGGAAAAAAAAGTCTGATAAAGTATATTGAATTAACTTTTTAATTCTATTTTTCATTAATTGGAAAAATTACAAAGATAAACAACCCAAAACGTACACTGTCTGTAGAGAACAATGAAAAAACTGGATTGCGTATAGATTAACTTCATGACATAAACTACTCAGCACGAAAAAGACTTGTGTGGGCTTATAAAAATTGGATATAATTAGAAGACCATAACACTGGAGAAAAAGCTTTAAAGGTAGGCATAGGCATACCTATATGTGTAAAGAGAAGTGAAATAATTGCCTGAGAGAAAATGAGAGCTCTTTTTATTCTGCTCTGTAGCTGAGATTGGGAAATGCTGTCCATGTTTCAAGAACAGGTTTGATGTCTTTAATTTACAGTGCCCAGCTTTTTTAGAGGATGCCATACATCTGTGCTGACATACTTAAATATAATTACCTTTTTACAGATTAAAAATTACTTTAATGTTTGTGAAAGTAGTGGATAGTAATGAGTAATTGGGAATTATAATGACTCTGAAGGTCTCCCATCAAATTTACTTTTAAACTATACCAAGTAACGAGGACTATTATTTAATTGTACTGGTAATTTAATTTGAAGAACACAAGAACAAACATCTAACATTTTCAAACACAGTTAACATTTTCATAAGTCTGTCTATTGTAATATCAAGATTTGTGTTTTGAATGGTAACAATTAATTCAGAGTTCAGCATTTATATGTATAATTTAGGTTATTTTTCTTCTGTGTATAACTTCATGTTTATTCAGACTACACTCATTAACTTAGTATCATCAGCAAAGTTTATCACCTGATTATTCACCTGCTTTTCTAGATAACTTCTGCATAGCTTAAACAGTCAGGTCCCAGCACCTGTGGGACCTCACTGGTGATCTCTCTGCAGCAAAAAATGATGCTCTCCCTGTACTTTCCTGATTTTCTCTGGAGCTATTTTTAGTATTGGTGTTACTTTTACCACCTTCTAATCTTGTGCCGTGACAGATTCAAACAATAAGTTGCATATTGTAATAAATAGTTCAGAAATTTCATATTTGAGTTCCATTAGGACTCGTGAATAAGTACCAATTTAAGTAATTTATATTAGTATTTGGTTTATTGGTAGTTCTAGAACCTCTTGTGCTAAGACTTCAATTTGAAACAGACTTTCTTTTGTGTCCTTCATAAGGCATGTGTGGTACATCCACAGAGAATCTGGACTCCAACAATTCATACCACTTTTCTGCTTTATGTTATTTGAAATTGCTTTTGCACTTTGTCCAGCGACCAACTTTACAAACACATTGACAGATTTACCGTGTGGTGTTTTAAAATTACTTATTCCGAGTTGTTAATGCATGTGGCATACTGCTCAAAAAACATTCAGAACCTTCTTTATTGTGATTTTACATTTATCTTTTCCAGACTTTGTTCTTTATGTATTCTTCATCTGGAGACAACTTCAGCTTCTTCTTTCCCATACGATTCTGTCCCGTTGTTCTCGCTTCACAAATTCTTCTGATGTTTCTGGAATTTTATTCCATGCTTTTATTTAGTACCACTTTTTGGAAGTAGGCAATGAATTATTTCTCTTTGTTCTTCTTCTGCAAGAATGGGGAATCCAAGTACATTTTGGGAATTGTTATTGAGTGGTTCTTTGATGGTAACGTTTTGAATTAGGTCTTGTAGACTGCTTTGGACAAAGTCAGGTATTGCTTCTCCTCTCATGCGTTAGCTAACTATTTTGTTTATTATTCAGCCACTTATGTAGTCTGAAATTTTAAATTAAGCATCATGTATTAGCATAGCATTTGCTCAATATGCTTGGGAGATGGAGTGACTGAAGTTCCCTTTTTTTTTTCTGGTTTCTGCCCCTGCAGCATTTCTGTTCTTGGTCAGCATGTCACTTTTATCGTTACAGTTTTGGTCAGTGGTCACCATTCTTTTTTTAAGTGCAGAATTGTATTGCACTGGGATTCTCTGTTATTTGTTGATAGAGTTATTTTATTTATCTGTGAGTTTGTTTTTTTTTAAAAAAGGTAAATACTGCCTCCCTTCCAATACTGTGAACTTCTTAGTGATTCTCACATAATATGTTCTGTGGTATTACTTTGTTACACTGATTGTATTCTGTCAAGTTTCCAGATATTGTCTGAAAATCCTCATTTAAAATTTGTCATTTCAATTCCCCAGCCTTAGCTGTGCACCATCTTGAACTGGATGCTCTTCTTTATCTTCTGGTTTTTCATTAGTCCCTTCTAAAATCTCAGCTAGTGTCTTTTTATTTCCAATAGCCAACACTGCTTTCATTCTGTTAGTATAAAGATCATCCTTCCTAGTTTTCTGAGCTTCTAATGAATGGAAACTCAGCTTCCTTATGCCATTTTCTGTGCTCTAACTTAAGCCTCTGTCTCTCTGGTCCCCTACTCAGTACTGAGAGGAGTTAAGAGTAGATGCTAATATTTAACCTCCAGTATCACAGCCTGAATCTTGCCCCTGTACCTTCTCTCTTCTCTGCCCCATATTGTTACAGCTCCACAAGCTCCATGCTAGCAGTTTGTCTTCAACATGTCCCTAGAAATTATTTACACACTTAACTGATTTTCACCAGGGAGGCAAGTCACTGTGCAGTCTTTGCTAGCTGAATTATACTCAGACCCAGCTAATTATGCACACAGTAACTGAATGACATACAGGTATTGCCTGGCTCTTCCTGTCAACTAGAATTAATCTTTTTTTATTTGTATAGTTATATGATTGATTTAGAGCCTTTGATGTGATTGATTTGTAAACAAATATCGGGCTGTCTCCTAGGTCTATATTAATACCACTTTTATCTTCATTGTCAACTTTTAATTCTTTTTAGATTTGATAAGCAAAAATACTAATTGCAAAGGACTGTGTACTTTTCTCTTGTTCTGTTTTTTAGTGCCACTTGTTTGATCCAGCTGCTTGATAAATTCTGGCTACAGGCATTTTCAGTCACAGTTGTTCTATCTAGCCTTCCCCAAGGAGATCCATTAGTATCTGAGATATCTTAAGTCCTCCAGTATAGTCTGTAGTCCTTCTAACTCCTTCAACAGGAACAGGTTTATGAACAGGAACGCTACATTATGAAAAGCCTGAAACAGAGCTTGGTGAAGGAATTTAACAATGATCTCTTTGTTCCTAGAAATATTTGAGGATTCACATTCTTAGCAAAACAAGAAGAGATAAAAAACTGAATTGCTTAATCCTGAAGTGGTCTTCCCTCTCTCCAGTAAACTGAAGGTTACTTAGAACCCCAGGAGTGCCTTTTGCCCAGTTTTATGGTGGTTACTCTCACTTCAGAGCAACATTCCTCTTTAATCATCTCCTTTTTCCATAACTTTTCAGGAAAACCCCGGCCTTGTATCTTCCCCTGTCCTCACCACACCCACATAAGGAAAGGAAAAACCAAACATAGTCCCTTGTGCATTAACCACCTACTAGTTGATTTGTTCAGAGTTGATAGTCAAATGTGCAGTCTTGATACTACTCCATTCACATGTGTTAAATTTCTTCTCTGAGCAGAACAGCTGTGTGGAATCCATTGCTAAAGGTAGTTTGGGCAAAGTTAATGTGCTTACCTTAAAATACTGAATAGGAAAAAAGACTTAACTTTCATGCCGAATAGGTTTGATTTTATGCAGATATATTCCACTCTATCACACCATATTTGGCATATTAAATGGCATTTTTGCGATTGTTTAAATTATTAATGTGATTGTTTAAATTATTAATCTCCTTTTAATTACCTAAGAGACACAAGCCTTTTTAACAGTGTTCCAGAGAAATATGGCTTCATTATTAAAAACTTGTTGATTTGCGTATTCCTCATCTTGCAGATTAGATTTTGAGCTGCATAGGTCTATGGAGTGTTCTTTCAAGTATGTTTATTGTTTTCTTCCTCAGAAGGTGTCTTAGTTGCTTAAATTTCTGTTTAAAATGTACAGACAGAATGTGAAACTCAAGTTAACAAAGTTTTGGCAATGTTAAGAAGTTTAGATGGAACAAGGTAACTGTAGGCTGGGTGTCTTGATAGTTATCCCAGTATTATCTTTATTTCTGCCTGATGCATTGCTATGAAGATAAAATATGGTGTCATACTTAATGACACTAATTTCTTCTCAACTAAATCTTGTTATTACACTGGTTTGTGGTGTTTTGGGGTTTGCGTTTGTTTTTATTTTAGAGAATGTGCAAAAAGTTTCCAAAGAATCTACAAGAATTAGTCCAGGTTTGTAAAATACATTCTGTATTTTACAGTGACAGGTGAAGGAGATACAATCTGTTGATGAGAAAAGTAGGAAGTGACTGATCATGATCTAAAAGGTTTATGTGGAGAACAGATCATTTTGGGGAAATTTTATTTTTTTTAGAAGTATAAAAATTAGAAGGTGAGTTTTGAAATACTCTGGCTAAAAATGCAGTTTAGTGTTATTACAGCCATCATGGTCTGAAGGCAAGATAATGTTTATGGATTTTAGTTTTATTTAGAAATAAGATGAATCAGTTTGGTAGTGAATGATCGTCCTGACTTCCTGTCATTAGAAGTTCAGCACATGTTATAAAGATGTCCTAATAAATCAGCAAAATGGTCCACTGTTGGCCTTTAAAATCTGTGGCATTTGTTGTCCTTGCTGATATCAGATCAGTTTGTAGCAGGCGGCAAGGTTGGCAAGGTAATGAGAGCAGCACAATTAGTGTTTATTACCTAGAGACTGCATTTCTGGGTGGTTACTGGCAAGAGACAAGGTTGGTGAAATGGCACAGTACCAGACCGTATTAGAATTTCTAGAATTAAAATTATTTCATTTCACTTTTCTCATGTCCTCAAAAATAAGGTAGAGCTACCGGCAGTATTATGTGCTACCTGTGAACTGGTACCCCATCTTCCCTCCTACCCAAGGAATCTCCCATTTTCTGTCACCAGCAGTGTACCAGTGCTGGGAAGAATGTACCCATATATGAAGAATATTTAAAGGTGTTTCTAGCTCCATCTTGCCAGTTGGTTGAGGACCTCAAGCCCCTTATTTTCTATGGAGCACTGACCATATCAGTAGAGGAGAATTTTAGTGTTTAAAACCTAACAGCAACATATTGTACAGCATTGCCTTGTAACATATTTCTGAGATTTTGTCGTTCCACGGAATTACGGTGGGTATAGGTATAATTATGTCTGAAATCAAGCAGTAATTTATTTAATAGCAATAGAGAATCTTTGTTTCCTGAAGACCATTGCTATTATATTTGTCTCTTCCTTCTGTTTTCCTTGTTCATATTTTTTTTGTTCTCTTCTTAACTAACAGATCTTTTCTTCAGGGTATTATTAGAGTTGGTAATTAGTAACTGTTTAATTTGCCATTTTACTTTTCAGCTTCTAGTAAAACATGGTGGAGATTTGTTTGCAGAAAATGAAAATAAAGATACCCCATGTGACTGTGCAGAGAAACAACATCACAAAGAGCTGGCTCTTAACCTGGAATCTCGAATGGTATTTTCACGTGATCCTGAAGCTGAAAGCATTGAAGCTGAATATGCTGCTTTAGACAAAAAAGAGGTCAGAGGATACTTTAAATTTGGGGCATTTTACACATTTATATTTGTAGCAGTTACATTGTGGAAAAATTCTGCAAAGTGTTTCTGTAGGTACTATACTTTGTACTGTGTATTTGTAAACCATTTGATTTTAACACAGCACTTTACAGCTTTCAAGTTAAGCTCAGAGAACATAACAAACACATTGTCAAAACTAAAGAAGTTTTATTCATGTACTTCATTACGTGGACTGTCTTGAAAGTGTTGCAGGCTGTGAGGCTGGAGAGAATACAGTGAGGCCAGTAAGCTGGGAAACAGTTTCTCTAAAACATGTTTTACATATTTTTATTTCTTAAGATGCCTTTCTGTCTGAAAATGAGGGCAGGAGAAATTCTGAAAAGGAGAAAAATCTATGGGATAGAATAGGGAAAATGTTCTGGTGGATCTTCCTAGACTGAGACTGGGTTGAATGTCACCAAAAACCAGCTGAGTAGTGCAGGATTTCAAAACAGTGCATTTACTTTCTTGTTTTATAACATGATGCCCTAAGCTACTCCATACCAGAACTTGTTTGAAAACCAGGTAATAACAGGTGGTGTTATTCTGAAGTCAATTTTGGAAAGAGAGAGACAATTCACTGACACAAATTTGCTTGAATTCTGGTATGCCTTACAGAAGACTGTGATTTGATAAGGTTAATATAACCAAAAAGATTCTGAGCAGAAGTACCCTCCCCCATCCATTATCAGATTTTAATTAACTAAAATTCTAAATAAGAATACATAGATAAATTATATGATTCAGTAAATATTACAAAGTAATTCTGTGTAAATTAAAGGACAATAGATTTCTGTATGGCTACTCTCTTCAAAAGTAGCATGGCCTCGCCTTTTACTAGCTTAGCCCACTTATGACCTAATGACACTTAAAAGAAAATTCATTCAGGTTTAGACATGAGTAGGCTTAGATCACGTCAGCTGTTTCCCTGAAAAATGCCACACATGGTCACCTTTATTTGAATGTAAGAAAGTCTTTGTACTGTTCAATTAATTTTCTAATTTTCTTGAATAAATGCAAATATAAACAAGCTTAATTAGATTGTTTATTCCTAGATGAGAGGTTTTGAGATAAGGTTTAATATACTTGAATTGTACATTGAAATAGCAAATGTAATTAACTCAGTTTCTCTGATTATTCCCATATAGAGACACCCAAATTGTTGTAAGAATGTAGTTTGAAATTACATTTTCTCTGTTGACAAAACCAATTTAAAAGACTGCTGCAGTTTCCTGCCACAATTGCAGTTTACCACTCCTTTGGGTGTACAGGTAGAACTATTTGGATGGTTATGTTGAGGACTGGATCATAGCAATGATTTGGCTTACAAGAAGAAAAAGTTTTAAAGAGTGGTAATATGTAATTGTTTTATTTAACCTGAATAATTTTTATCATTATATTTATACCATGGGTTTGCTGGCATATGCATCAGCACAGCTAAGAAAATAGTGAACTTAGAAATATGGATGGGGCAAATCAAGAACCACCTGAACAGGCTTTTCAGCAAGAGAAAAATAATGTCTCGTGACTGTTTAAGGTAGATGCTCAGAGCAAAATCAGCTTAAACACTTGATAGTTACAAGGGTCTCAAGTAAAAGGTAATTATGTTAATTTGGGGTCACTTCACTGAGACTGTTAAAAGATACAGTTCTGTTCCTCATTTGACTTGTTTTTAGCAAAGTTGTGGAGCATGAGAACCGAAATGCAGGCAGGCCTGCAGACCTAGAGCCATCTGACATACCAGGACAGCTTTCCCACATGTTCTAAAGATTCACAAGCTGAAAAATGTCAGCCTGGTATTTGGTACACCGGTTGGTGGTCTTGGGGCTTCACATAGAGCAATTCTGCCATCATGTGCTGCCTTCATTCCCCCACCCTTTTCTTTGTGACTTTTCAGTGGGTTAAGTTCTCTAACTTCTTGAGTAACTGTAACAGCACAAGTGCTAGAACAAGAGAGATGCCAAGAGCATGTAGTCAGGGGAAGTTCATTTTTCAGTCTTAGCCCTCAGAGTGGCCAAAACCAGTTGAAAAAAAAAAAGCCTTAGAAAGACTAGCACTGAACTGCAATCCAAATGACCTCATGTCCTCATCCTCCAGGTCTCTGGACAAATGTTTGGGATGGGCAGTGAAAGCTGCACTTACCACTGGCTATGGTGATACCTCCAGCAGTTATCTTAATGGGGCATGAGAGGTGATCCAAAAGCTTTCCCCAGAACACATATCCTTCACCAAAATTGCCCCTCAGACATGGTCCTCTACTTTTTTTTCTCTCAATTTCATTTTTAAAAAGTATTAAACACTGAGGCAAGCAAGCATGCAAAATGCTTGTTTAACATGGTATTTAGATTGTAATTGTTCAGTGATGCCTTTTAACACTTCCAAAACACACAAAAAAATAATTCATAAAGAATTAAAAAACTTTGGAACACTAAGAAATGCATTTTCAAAGTCATTTCATCTCTTGAATGAAGGTTAGAGGAAAAGATAAAACATTTGAAAATTATGAATAGGATTTCTTCCCAGGCAAAACAGCCAAACAGGCTTAACTCCAGTGTTTATGATATGCATAGTAGTTTCTGGAGTCATAGTACCCAATACCTCTCCTTCCAGACCTGCCATGTTTTACGGCAGAAAATAATCCTCTTTTTATACAGAGCAAAAGATTTTTGTAGTGCTCTGTGCAGTGTGATTGAATTAAGTGTGTGTATTCAGAGTAATAGCAAAGCTTTGTTTCTGATGTTGAGAACCAGTTTGTGTTGTTCTTCACAGTGAAATATCGCCAGGGAATTATGTCAGTGCTCATGCTTAGAATTGAAACATTTGTAATAGTGAAAAAAATAACTTGCACATACATACCTTTGATTACAGAGGCTCTCAAGCCGTCAAGAAATACAGATTGCTGAGTAGACCCATATTTCAAGTTTGAGAGCCCAACAGCAAAGAGCTGTCCATTTTCCAGCAGTTCAGTTTACTCCTTCCACAAGGGTTTCTGAATAAAATCCATTTCCGTCATACAGTTAGCCAACCTTTTAAAATCTCATTTTATTACAGTGCTCCCTGGAGCATATTTTTAAAGCAACAGTTCTATTTTACTTTGGTTTTAGTACACTTCAAACATTTTTAGTGATCAAATTAGAGACTGCAGTTAAAGATGGGTAGCAAACAGGCCCTAATAGTTTTGAAACACAAACATAATTGTTAAGTGTGTTTCCACAAAATGCTGTTTGGAAGGAAAACAATGTACCAACACACACATAATCTGTATTTCCTGATATAAAATGGAAATGCTAAATGTTTTAAGAATGGAGTATAAAGTGTGACTCTCTTAACACTGTAGGTAGTTGTAGCAAAAGAAGATCCATCTATGATGTGTGGGCGGTGGAAAGGGTATTAGAAAACAAGCCAGGAGAGTATTTTGGATTACTTTTTTTGTCTTGATTCTTTTCTCTTACTTTGTTGATGAACAATCTCCAAAAAAATATCTCTTTTATATAAAATCTAAGTTTATATTTATCTTTTACATCTAATTGAAGTTACACTAAATAATATGACTGTGACTGATTATTTTTTAAACTGCTTTTATAAGTTTTGGTTGTTTTATTTGCAGTCTTTTAATTTGCTGTTTATTTAGCATGGGAGCATATTTGTCTTGGTGATGTATCCCTGGAAGATAACATACACTGTCATTTCAATTACATCATGCAATGCTTTAAACTTACATAAGAAACACCTGGGAACAAGCAGTACTTCAGAGCAGATCATCCAGAACAGTTTTGGCTCTCAGTCAGACTCAGTGAAATACATTGTGCAATAGCAAAGTATGTAATTTCTTAGTTAATTTTACATATGTGCTACTGAATACTGTAGAAATACACTGCTAGTGAGTGTATCACAGATTTATTTAGTGTATAGTAATTGCAATGGTTTACTTCAGTTCCAGAATTGATGTCATATAAATATATATAATGCACATACCATAAATACAAAGAGTTATCTAAAGTGATTAAAAGGTACTTTATCTCTACAGATAGAGAATGGTTTATAAAGTGAACAGAGAGAAGGGGACTACAAGCAGTTAAGATATATATACATTTATATACATATAGTGCATTTACTTATACTTGAATGAGTTAAATGGAGTATAAATGATTTTTTAAATATATGACTCCATTAACTATAGAACTCCATCCACCCATAGAGGAGGATATTTACATGGAGTATATTTGACACCATTTAATTATATAGTCATCACTGTAGCAAAGAGTTACTTTGCCCTTGTCTTTTTAATGGTACTTTAAAAGTGAAGAAAATAATAATAGTTTGAAATGAACTATTAAAATAATCAGCTTACATATTAAAAGTACTTTCAGGAGAAAAACAATTATATAATTTACGATATCTAAACATTACTGATAAAAAATTGAGAAAAAAATAGTTAAAAAGAAGGGCTCTTAAGAATACAGAAGTGTTGAAATCTGTAGTGAGACGCTCACCAGTGCGTTATAGTAACCCAAATAGTATATTCCAGAATCATTATATAGTTAAGTGATGCTAATACTGAACGCCTTTTTCACAGCAAATATCAATAAAGAGCTCCTCCATAAATGAGTATTAAAGGAGGTCTCTGAGCATCATAAGCTGTAATCAAAATCCTTTACAGTGTATGGCAGTGCAGAGATAAGTCATCAATGTTGGACATAGTTAAAAACAAACCTCCATGATATTACATAAAGGATATACATCCTTATAACTAAAGACTGTGTCTTCACAGGTCTCTGAAAGACCTGTACACATTGTACACATTAACATTTTTAAGGGTTCTCATTGTATAAAGCCTTCATTCTGGAATTTCCAGATTAAGCTACCTAATAGTGCCAGCCTAAAATTTCCTTTCTTTCAGCTTCTTCTGTGGGCTCATATATTATTTTATGAAACAAATGTCTGAAGTTTCAAACACATTCTTAAGAAATACTTCCCTCATTACTTAAAAAGATGAAACTAGGATTCTTAAAAACCGCAGGATCCAAAAATCCCTGCTGGGTTGTATGGAATGCTCCAGCTGAGATAATATAATAGTGCGTTACTCAAGGGAGATACTTGCCAGTGTTTGACCTAGAACCAATCAGTTAAATATAATTTTGAGCATATCTGCATTTCAGGATAAAATACTAGGTCCTAAAACATGCATATATGTTGCAGGTTTAACAGAAAAGACATTTCTTTTTATGATATATGTGGTCTTCAAGAATTGAGTACTGTTGTGCTGAGAAAGCTACTTGTTTTACAATTGCAATTCAAAATGCAGTTCAGATTCAGATGATTTACTCTCTGCTTCCATTTTTTTGCAGTATATTCGTGCAATTATAATCATTCAGGCACCCAGCTGTTTGTATCCCTGTCTCTCTGACATGTTTTTATAAATGATTTCTTTTGTAAGAAATTAAGCAGGTCAGTCAAATTCCAGCATGCTATGAATCAAGTGGCCCAGACTCATTTCAGTGCAAGCCTTTAATGCTCAGATTGTCCTTTACTGAGTCATGCATGATCAGCAATGGAAGGACATACAGAAACTCCCTGAACTTGGGCAATCAAGATAAAGGTCAGGACACTTACCGTCCATTTCTCTTCTGCATTTCTTGCTTTCTCCAAAAGGACAAAGACCCAATGCAGAGCCATGGCGCCATTACTCTTGCCAATCACAGAGTTTTTAATATCCAGAAGTTCCTGTTTATTTTACTGACTAGCTAACAGAAGAGGTCCTTGTGGGAGTCAGTTATGGTTTTAGATGCATTTTATAGAGTTTATTATGATACCTAGAACATAGGAAGTACATTATGTTTAAAAGTAGATGTCTCAAAAGAGCAAAATAATGTAGCAGCCCAGGGTATCCATTCTCCTATCTCTTCTGCCTTCTGCTTGTTAGAAGGCAAACCCTCAAAGACTCTCAAAGGGTTATGCGCACAGTAGGCTTTCACTTAGATTGTAAACTTCCGAGGACAGAACCAGTCTTTTGCTTTGTGTCTATGTATGTATGCATGCGTGTGTGTGCATATTATCTAGCACTGGAGAATCCTGGACTATACTCTATATATAATCAAAATATAGATAGTAAATAATAATGATACATGGTCTTAACTGTGGTTATCTGTTATTGCTGCTGCCCTGTGTCCTTTCTTCTCCAAATTGGTGAAGACAATTGCCATTTGGTAGCCAGGTTCCTAATTAGTCCTGACCACATAACCAGTTTTATGTCAAATGCTTTCAATCTTTTGTTAGCTATCCTTTACATAAGTAAAACCAGTGCATCTAAGAAGAATTTTTTTACATGCCCTTTCTGTATCCATTCTCTGTACATATCCTCCCACTTGTTTTTCTCTTTCTACCTTTTGGGCATTTTCCCTGTGCAACACTTAACAAAGTGTTAACAACCCTTATTTGCTGTCATGTTCTTCCTTTCTTAGTTTTAAAAAGGAGTCTGCAAAACATGTGTATGCATCTCTAGTATCTTGGTTGGAGCTAATTCAGAATCCTAAAATTACTGCCTTCTTGTCTTTCTAATTTGACCTTTTTTTAACACTATAATAAGGGGATGGAGCTCCAGATGAGGAAGGCAGCTGGATGGTCTGCTCTGACTGTGTAGGGCTATCAGAGTTGGGCATTGTTTCTCAAAAAGACTTTTGACATCTTCATGTATAATAAATCCCCAGCCTTGGAGATAATTCAAAAGCTGACTGGACATGGTCCCGGGCAGCTGGCTTTAGGTGACCCTGCTTGAGGAGGAACGTTGGACCACATGACATCCGCAGGTCCCTTCCAACCTCAACCATTCTGTGTTTCTCTGAACCTCTGACTGGATGTCTCATCTCTCCTATTCATGACTGACTGCTGTGCTTCTGTGAGGGTGGATGTTGCCTCAAAAGACTTGTACCTGATTTGTTCACAGACATATCCCTTCTTGCTATCTAATGTCTCAATGTGTCCTCCTCCAGATCAATTCAAAGTTAATGGGTCTCAATTCATGTATAAAGTTAGTGTCAGAGAATCTATATGCAACATATGTTAACCTGTCCATTCTCTCGCTCCCCTAAAATCCTTAGTTCAAATCTAGTCATGCATTCTCATACCCATGCCATAGTATCTGAAGTTTAATCACTTCAAAATTCAGCTGGATTCTGTGAAAATCTAGCTTTCTTTGAGAGAGAGTCAATGTTAAGCTAGTTCATCATTTGAACGTGGCCTCCAACTATAATGGAGAACTCTAGAGATACTGTCTTTTGGATTTTGAAATGTGGAAAGATCATACTATAAATATTGCAGAATGACAGCGTTTCCATAAAGCTTTGCATGGTCATTGGTCTGCACAATGACTAAATTTTGTCACATATTACCTCATAGTTGAGATGAGGATCAGTAACAGTGCTTTGAATGTTTTAATTTTAATATGGCATTAGAGACTAATGGAAAATACTGTTAGACATAAATTGTCTTTCTTCTTCTCAAAGCCATATGAGGGGCTAAGACTTCAGGACCTGCGAAGGCTTAAGGATATGCTGATCGTGGAATCTGCTGACATGCTCCAAGCCCCGCTCTTTACTGCAGAAGCTCTACTTCGGGCACATGGTAATCCAAACCCTTAAAGACTAGAGAAACTGTTTTCAGCAAAGTCAAAATTGCAGTTGTATGTTTACTTTTTATTTCCAAATAAAAGAGAAGTAACAGTTAATCAAAGACCAGGAAACCGTTCACACAATACTTCAGAGAGAAGTACAGCTGCAGTATGTCAAAAAGCATTGAGGCAGACAGGGAAACTGATAGGAAAGTGATTCAAACTAGGAATTACAGTGGAAGACATTTTAACTTAAGCAGTGTGGAGAAACAGAGCTTTCCTATTTTAGTGAGAGACACAGAAGTAGAACTTCCATGGTTTTATATGTCAAAAAAGTCAAATTGATTGTACCTATTTTTGTCAGACCGTTGGTTTTCTGCCACTCTATATTTGTATATAAAACTGGATCAAATTTTATTTATTATTGTTGCAATAAAAGCAGTCTGACCATTGTAATAAATGGCTGGAAGTTGCCTTGGGGTTTAAAGCATATGAGTGTGTGTCCTTTGAAGGATTTTTATAGTTACTCTTTTAATACAGGGTATACTTTTCCATGTGTATATCTGTAACTAGTTTAATTTCACTGAAATCAGTCTGTGCTCTTGTCGTGTAATTTAAACTGGGGTTGTCAGAATGGAGATATACTGAATTCAGTGTGTTTGCTCCAAACAAAAGTATCTCTGAAACTCAGTGGAAGCTTTAGGCTTTAATTCAGTGATTCAAAACTTATGCTTACTGAAGCATCTGCATTGTTACTGTATGCCAAAGGAACTACTCAGGCAGTTAATGGTTTGCATGCTCATCAACGTATTGCTGGATTAAGCTTTCATACCCTATTAATTTTGTGGACTCCTTGCAAAAATAAAAGCGAGAGGGAAAAGTGAAATAGGAGAACATTATTTTAAACCCACAACATTTGGCAGACTTTCATGAGGGGGTATGGTACCTGAAACTCATCTCTTTTACATTATTTTCAGTAGTTGGTATTTGTGTTCCTTTTAACATTGTATTAAGTCAACATGACCTTGTGCCAGTCTGATGATATTTAAAGCACAGTCTTTGCGTATATGTTTTTTAATGTTGATTATTTGTTTAATTCTTATGATGTATTTATAATTTGTGCACTATTTGAATGCTGTTTTGGATTCTCAGAATGCTCTCATTAAGGCTAAATATTACTAATATTTGACTAAGTGGGTAGGCAGATTGTGTAGCCTGTGCATATATTTTGAAGAAAATGATGGCAATACTGTCGCAGTACAGTCCATAATAAGTCCAAAAGCAGTGAGGTTGTTGTAAACTGTGGAGAAATGTCTGCCAGCACCTAGCAAGCAGGAACTGAAAGTTGAGAAGAAATCAGTCTGTGTTGGAAAGGTCGTTCTACTGATGTTGCCTTAGTGATGTAGTGATAACTTAACGCAATTGGCCAGTGCACAGAAAGAAGCACCGACAATTTGCAAATCATGAGAAAGTCAACTATTTTGCCTGTAGCTGTACTCATACACTGGAAATTATTCAAACAGAATTTATTTTATTTGAAATGAAGACATAGAATTGGTTCAGCCTAGTAAAGGGAATAACTGAGCTATTTACAAAGGCTTAGACAATTAGGAAGCATCAAATGCCAGATTATAATGTTTTTGCATTTAATCTTGAAATTCATAAAAGAATAATGTGAAGTCTTAACTTAATTCACACTTAATGTATGAAAAGCATGTTTTAAATTCTTGGAAAGATCATTCTTATGTACTACTTTTAATAGTTTGCAGACAGGTAATACTTAATCCAACAAACTTTGCTTTCTTTTATTATACAACTATACCAATTTACTAACACAGGCTGTAAGAGTTAAGAGTGTATTTCTTTTTTCAATCAAGAGACAGAAGTATGTAGAGTTACAGCCAAGATAAAAACTGTTATTATGGCGGTCATGAAAATAAATAACTTTACAGTTTTTCTACAAGTGTTTTTTCAACATTGTTCCTGTTTCTCTTCTAGTTCGTTATACAGCATTTGATTTCAGGATAGAAGAGAGTCAATTTAGCAAATGTAACTACCTCATATTTTACTAAAATCATAACTTAGTAAAGAAAACACAGTGGAATCCATTTAGTAGCATGTCTTAACCCTGGGTAATTTTAAAGATACAGTACAAACAAAGGAGCTCAAGAAAACTTTTAGCAAATTTTATCTGTATCTTAGCATCAGTCAGTTCCCCTCTGAAAGATTATAAGCTCAGGGTAATTTGAAAAATGCTAATAAAGTTCATAATTTTTGAAGTGTAAATATGTTCAGCGTCCATGTCTTTAAACAAATGAAATTAAACTAGCCTATGATATGGTTTTAGATTCAAATCCATATAGGAATTGGGTAGATTTATATTTAAATGAGAACTTTTAAGTATTTTTAATAGAAAAAATCACTATTCTTAAGATAGCTTTAGTATTACTCTTAGGAATCAGAAACAGAAGACATTTCAAACAATGATTAAAAAAAATTTGATTTAGGTTTAAGTTCTTCATACATAATAAAATTTGTTTCACTATTTCTTTTTTGTATATAAACGGGCACTGTTAATTATGAGTGAAAGTAAAGCATTCAGTAACAATTATAGAATAAAACCGTGGTAAGAATATATGAAATTTTTTTGCAGTCAGGTGGAGGGGGGGGTCTTTTTTTTTTTCCCCAGAAATACATCACTCTTATATGCATATATAAAGACTGGTAACTCATTAGGTCACAAATCTTTTTGTAATCTAGTTGTATCTTAGTCTTCTTTCTTCATTTGTAGCACTTGGCTTCATCTTCTTGAAAAACCACAATAGATGAAAGTGAATGCATATTGAACAACTACTTTTTTCATAGAAAAGGAAAATATTGAAAATTCTCTAGTGAAAGGGCTGTTATATTTTGATCTGTCTTTGCAAGTCACTGCAGTTCTGGTTTCTGATTGAGTCTGCTGGCTACTACAATTGCTGTGAATAAATAATAAAAATAATTTTATTTAAGATTGATATTACAGGGAAAGGAGATGCTTGTGATGCAATTATTTACTTAAATACATTGCATTATGTATTATCTTGGAATGTGTTCTGTAAAATCTAATGTCTAAAGTTCCATTCATACTTTATCATTTTTATTTATTTCTAAATTTTTTAGCTTAGTGTTTATATATTCTTTTGAGGGTGCAGTTACAAAACATATTTTAAACATTGTCAGCTGCAAAATTTCCTGTATCTGTATATTTATTGAAGACTGGGACAGGGAGAAGTTACTTGAAGCATGGATGTCTAATCCGGAGAACTGCTGCCAGCGTTCAGGGGTTCAGATGCCAACTCCCCCTCCAAGTGGATACAACGCATGGGATACACTCCCTTCTCCGCGAACTCCACGCACTACTCGCTCTTCTGTAACTTCCCCTGATGAAATCAGCCCCTCACCAGGAGATATTGAGACAGCTGTGGTAAGTTTATAAATAGATCTGAAACTAGCAGGGCAAAAGAGCTTATTTCTAAACATAGCACACCTATGTGGATAGGAGAGCTGCATTGTCATCTCATTCTGAAAATACATTTGTAAAGGTGTAAAGTGTTTTCTTTTTCCAAAAGTGGTGAACAGAGAAGTTGACACCTTACACATTCTATACAATAAGACAGTCGAGCATCTGGCTAATATAAAGCACTCTGTTTTCACCTTGGCTGTCACTCACAAAGTAGCATTTTAGCCAGCTCCAGTCACATCAGTGCATTTGGCTCTTTTGAGCTTCTCCTCATCTAATACTTACCAAGATGTTCACTTTCATTGTATCCATTTCCTTGAATGTACCCAATGCTGTGAACCCTGCCTTTTGAAAATTTTTTCTTTAGAAAACAAAATTCTCTTTGTCTGCATTTTGAAATGTCAGCCCACTAGTGTACTGTAAGCTTATAATTACTTTTAGTATGTGTGGGCTGCTTCAAGCGGTTTACAAGGCTATTGCAAATCTGAAATATGAAAGCGCCTTTCATTAAAATCAGTGTGGTTCTTTTGGAAGACAGAGTTCTCTTTTTAATAATCCGCAGCTGCAGCATTATAAAACTTTTGCTCCATGACCTAAGCATTTTTCTGGAATATTACATGCAGTCTTCCAAATGCATCGTCCCTAGATCTCATATTAAAATTAAGATTTTGCATTCCTGCATAGAAATCTTTTATTTCTCTAATTGTAAAATGCTGGAAAAGATGCTATATAGAAGGAATAATGTTATCATACATTTATTTACATTAGCAGTTAAATATTGTCTGGGAATATTTCCTAATTAAAATGTGTAATGAAAGATTACACGTCTTCAGTTTTACATTGTATGTTTTGCTTTTCATTGATGGTCCATAAGCCAGGAATGCAGGTTTGGATAATGATTGCCATTCTAGATCTAGTGTGTCTAAATCCAAATCTAGAGTTACACATTTAGTATTCCCATTTGTTTAAAAATCTTATAAAGAGCTATCAAAATAATATTTTCAAAATGTTGTTTATTAAATAATACATATTTTCTGAAGTCTCTCATTTTGGCAGGAAAATGAAAACTAAAAGGTATATGTAAAATAAACCCACAAGCTATAAAGCTTCTTTTCAGATTTTGCATTTACATCCTATCTTATAATTAAAACTGGCCCAGTAAATGTTCTGTACTTGATATTTTGAACTCAGGGCTTCATGAAATTTCTTATTTTAAAGTTACATTTTAAACAAAATTGAAAACTCATATAAATTTAATACTGAACATTTTTGATGCATTGTCGACTTCTAAAATATTTAACTTTGGCAAGACAATAAGCTGAAATGACTGAAACAACAATAAATGCCTTCATCGAGTTTTGCACTTCAAAGGCTGACTTTTTTGGTTTGGTTTTGTTTTGGCTATAACACAAGTGCTTTTAAAAAGTGGCATACCGTAGGCTAACTTTTTGAAAATATCCTCTGTATGTATAGTATCTAATGTATTGAAAGGTGAAGTAAATTCTTATGCAATCTTTGTTCCAATGGAAAGAAAAATCTGTTTGTACTCCTTGAAGAACTTGAATATTTATTTTCATGCCT
The DNA here is from genome assembly GCA_024606505.1 of Aquila spilogaster. NCBI lineage: Eukaryota > Metazoa > Chordata > Aves > Accipitriformes > Accipitridae > Aquila > Aquila spilogaster. The sequence continues at coordinate 20,989 of JANHGO010005122.1, forward strand.
AACCACAAGCAATGAGTAGTTTCATCCCTATGCTTTAAATGTTTTCAGAGGAACGGTCTCAATATTCAATGTTATTTTTTCTATAGTAGCTAGTTGTATAAAATTCAGCAGTGGTATCTTCTGTTAGAATATTTGTAGCTTAACTTACTCTTTATTTTGATCGAAAGCCTCGAAGTATTTTTAAAAAATAGTATTTATGTAGATTATTGCTTAAAATAGTTGCTGCTGTTGCACAACCAAATTGCTCCGCCTTGATTTTGACCTGATTGTGTGAGATACTAAACATTTCCTGTAACCTCTGTCATCTCCAAACTCCCATTTCTGGCTGCCTGTGAAGCTGATAAAAAATTCAGGTCCCTTTTGTCCCTAGAACTCTAACTCTGAGGTCCCGGTGCTCTGCAGGGTGAAACACTTACTGAGCTGGAGGACATGACGGAAGGCACCCCAAAATGTGCTGTTTGGATGGGGTGGTATATAAACAGAGATACTTGATCTTTCCCATTTCTATTTCTATAGCTTAAATAACTTTTTTTCTGGCTACAGTTAATTTTTTTCCCCTACTGAGCAGTTCTTTAAATTTTTGCTGAGGTTTTCCACCGTAATGTGTCCTGCTAACAATATGAAAGGCTTTAGGGTATTTCTTAATCAGAAGTATTTTTTTCATCTACAGTGTGACATTTGTATGTCTAATATTTCTGTGTTTGAAGACCCAGTGGATATGCCTTGTGGACATGACTTCTGCAGAGCGTGCTGGGAGGCGTGAGTATATGTACTTTTCTATCTTTTGAGAAACTTTCATACTTGCCATTTTGAAGAGGGAAGGACAGAGACTGTAAACAGCTAATGTTAAAGTACTGTTTGGGTTTCAGAGAGTTGCTGGTTTGGCCCTATCAAATATTTAAGTTGTCACTCAAAATGGCCATCAACTGTTTTAGGCTTACATAATGTTTGGTTTGGTCCTGATTTAGCAAAACTCTTAAGCAAATGTTTCAAGCCTGTGTGTAAATAGATGAGCCTACTTTTGATTTGCTGAGTGTGCGTATGGTGTTGGTGGCGTTGGGGTTTACACTTTCTAAATTAAGCACATGCTTAATTCCTTCTCTTAGTTAGCAAGCTAAACTTAGGCATCGAAAATCCATTTCCAGTCAGAAGAGCAATTAAAACGCTTTCTTACATTCAGGGTTAATAACTGAGGAGTAGATTTAGCTTGAAAGTTCTATTAGTGTAATGCTTTTGTTACTACATAATTTTTTTTAAAGTCAGAATAGTCATGCTAGTAAAGAACTCAGACATGGATAGTTATGCTACTATAAATATTAATCATACTTCCCAGGAATAATTATATCTGCATGCAGTGCTTTTATATTCATCTTTTCCCCATTCAGGAGATTGTACTACTTGAACTGTACCACTATAGTGTCTTGTTACAGTGTCATATCAGCGCAGCTAGTCCTTCTGCAGATCAGCCCCATTTTTATGAACCCATTCCTCCTTTGTTAAGGAAGAGCACTTTCTCTTCTATATAAGCTTTTAGAATGCAGTTCTTTTCAGTGGCAAGAAAATGAATAGTCATGCTTCTGTTGTCTTGCAAATTGTTATGCAGCGATGTAGAAGTTACCAAAAGATGACTGGCTTGACATGGTGCTTCTAAATTGGGTGCTGGACTACGTGTACTGCGATTTGTGCACACACTCAGAGCTACAGTTCAATGTCAAGCAAGTGTTTGTGGTGGCACATCTAGGGTGGGATTCATCTTTCTGAGCCAGTCATTTCTGAGTTACTCGGAGCATAGCCAGGACTGAGTTATTCCATTCTAAGATACGAATCTAAGATGGGGTGAATTGGCAAGTCTCTCTACCTTAACTATTAAAGGATCCCAGGTGACTAAGTTAGAATAGCTGCCTGTCCTTTAGATGATCAAAGTTAGATGAGTATCATCCTTGGTGTCAGATTAATAAGTAAGTTACAGCTTTTGAACTAAGCAACCTTGTGCACTGCTAGTTAAAAGTCCAGCTTTCAGCAGATTTCTGAGCTCGTTCTGTCTTGCATTCTGGTGCTTAGGGACTGTAAAGGTCTCCATTTAGAAATTTGTTTCCAAGAGCCAACCTATTTTGACTAGCACAGTTGTAAAAATTAATTGCGTATCAAATTAATTCTTTCCTAGATTAATTACACTTACATGTTCTGTTTCTGATTTAAGTTAGAAGTAATGCTCAGTTTAATTAAACATTGCAGAGCTGTCTCTGATAAATGGCAAGGACGGAGACCACAAACACATAGGGCTAAGCATAGCTGATGGTGTTCACTTTTGAACCATGACAGTGTTCTTTAATTTTTTTTTTTTAAATTATACTGTTCATAAAAATCTGTAGCCCTTTTGAGCAGAAAGAGATACTTCCTTTTCTTTGTTTTAAAATTGATTAATGTGAATATCTGTGAACCTAGTATAAAGTATTCAGCAGCCTTTTGATTTTTACTTTTTATTCACAAATACTGACTGACAAAATTCTGGCAGATTTTTGAATCTGAAAATTCAGGAGGGTGAAGCTCACAACATTTTTTGCCCAGCATATGATTGTTTCCAGCTTGTGCCTGTAGACATCATAGAAAGTGT
>JANHGO010005123.1:0-23602 GCA_024606505.1 Aquila spilogaster
CCAGAGTACCTCTGCTTATGATTGTAAAGATAAGCAGAAGCAGGACAAACAGTCTTTCTCAGGAGGCGGCTGGAAGGGGCTGACTGCTGCCAAAGGCGATAATGTTTGTTCACGGCAAGAAGGCACCTCTCCCTGCTGGCTTATCTGTTAGGCCAGGAATGTCACACTAACTGAGAGAAAAAAAAAGGGAAGAAAAAAAACCAAGTAAAATGGAGGATAAAAGGCTCTCACTAAACTAAGAATTTTGGAGACGAACTCCCAAAGAAACTTCTGGGGGACGAACTCCCAAAGAAACCTTTGACAGAGATGAACTGCCAAAGAAACCTTTGATGGAGAACTCCCTGAGGGGAAAACCTCTTTGGAAGAACCCTTCCTCTCCCGAGGTCTGCTTGCTGCAAAGCTTCCTGACTTCCTCCCATCCCCGAGACGATCCGACGAGTTCCTGAGATCAGCAGCTACTAACTTCGCCAGACCTACGGTGGTGACTATATCTCCCTCTTGCTCTCTACAAAGACTCCTTGCTTATATTTCCTCTCTCTTCTATTGGTCACCTTCCCTTCCCCATCTCCCGAAACGGCTAGGAGTTCTAATAAATATTGGTTGGAACAACATTTGAGCCGTTGCCTCTTAATCTCACGCTGGGTATACACATATTAAAAGAACCTCCTCTCCCTCCTATTAAATTGGAGCGAGACAATCCTATAATTCTATGAATATAACGTTATGAGTTCTAGTGGAAAATATACAAAATAATAAAAGTGTAAAGACATATGATATAGGGCTTTTTAGAAATCTGACAGCAGAAAAATATAATATTTTCCAAAAGTTCTAGGGTTTGTTTGTTATGTACTTTTGTTGGGTTTTTTGTTTTGTTTTGTTCTGAAAATCAAAATATAAAAATAACAATTTTTTCTTCATCATGATTAGCAGAATGTTATTTTAATTTACTTTGTTTCCAGATCTAATGTTTGTTTTTCTCAGGGGCTAGCTTGTCTCTAGAAATGCAGTGCAGATTGTTTCCTGCACTGAACTTTTTTTAGGTCTTCCATTTCTTATTTCTTAAATCTTTCTAAAAAGCTTACTGGAGAAACAAATTTTTATCTGTGTACAACTTGTCTCAAACTCATTATTTTTCTCCCTAAGGAAGTTTTCTTTTTTTTTTTCTGTATTGGATAGGAATACTTCTATACCTTTTTCTAGAGAGACATGTTTGACACACATGAGACCCAGGTCTTGTCCCATACAGCTTTGCAGAAGCTCGAATTATCTGCAATAAGACTTCCTTCCACTGATGTTTTCATTTATCACCATGACAGGATTAGAGTTTGATAAAAGCCTGTTAAAATGAAAATCTCCACACCTGAAATACATTTTCTACATTTCTGAGGTACAGAGAACATCCAACTGCTTGGTGCTAACTTCTCAGCACAGATGCATATTCAAGAAAACTGTGCTTGATTAAGATCACTGAGATCCTAAATGTTGGAGAAGAAAAACACTGTTGGAAACAGCATCTTGTACAGTTGTATGTCATACCACATAGACTAATCTTTAGAAGGAACACATGTAACAGACTACTTGGATCAAATAAGTTATTTGCTTTAATAGTTTTCCATGCTTAAGCACTTATGACTCAAATTTTGTTGGTCTCTTTATCTTACAAGAAATAAGCCCCTGACAAATGACTTAGTAAAGTAACTGGATCCAATAGATAAGTAATACAGAAGGCAAAATGAAGTAAATCTTAAAGTTTTATTGAAGTCTTTTATTCAACTAATATTTCAGGAGAATTCTGAGATGCAGAAACAGTTAAAAGTTTGCCATAGATTTATGTATAATTGAAAATCTCCCCTGAAATGGCTATTCAACAATGACAAAACAAAACAACGGCAAAACAAAAAACAATAGCACATATAATCATCTCTGTTACTACTATGGTTATACATTATCTTAAACAGTACTTTCTGTGTACAGTTACACTGTTACAGTCTTGTATCATGTCAGTAAAGCTTTCTTACTATGGTCACATATCTTTATTATATCTGCCGAAGCATACCTTTCTCACTGAGAGCTGACAAATATACAGTTCTGCCACTCCTGCCACTCTACTCTGCACGATAGGTTTTTGCTGCTACAGCTAAATCAGTCTGAAATCACACCTCATCTACCTCAGCTGACATGGCTATTCTGGCAGAAGTCTGCAGTATAAATAAAACAACTAGCAAGGAAATACAATTTTTCATTATATTCCCAAATGGCAAGTACCTGAAGGTAAATTAAGAAATGCTTGAGCAGCTCTGTACAGTGTTGGTTCTTACCCTGAAAGTGTTAAAACCATAGGGTGGAAAACAATTTGATATGAAATACAAAATGAGAAAGCCAGGTTAACTGCTCCATTCTTTAACTCAGAAGAAGTTCCCTGCAACATTTGGAAGTATGATTCAACATTTTTTCTAAGGAACAGATATTTGTCATTATAAAATATCAGTCTTCATGTGTGGTGGAGATAATATGAAATTATATATGAAGGAAATAATCATAAAGCTAGTATAATTTTTAACCAGAAACAGAAGCAAAGTAATACAACACAGAAGAAAACCGGGCAGAAAAAAATAATAAGCTCATTCTTCTGAGAGATTATACTGCACTGACAACCACACAACCTTCACATATGTAACACCAGAAGTGTCATTTCCTAAAGGTGAGTTTTGTAAGTGAAGGGCTCTTTGAAGGGACGCATCCAATACCTTGTCTGCTAAAAGCAGTCACGCTCAAAATTTCAAAATTGATCTGCATTAAAACCACAAAAAAAAGTAAATGGTTATGAGATATTGACAAGTATCAAATTGCTTTAGTATCCATAATGATGGACAAACTTCAAACGCTTTTAACTGTACGTTCAAAGGCCAAATTCTTGTTGTGCAGAAATACACATGCACAGATTCCTGAGCTGTGTGTGTGCACTTGTCATTTCATACTCACATACTGGGAAAACATCTTGTATGAGTACTTTAAACCATTTGTTACACATAGTTTATTTCCTTTGTTTATTATCATTTGTCCCTGTCATTCTCTCTCGTAGCTCTTAAAAGTGGAATCATGAATTACTATGTCTAGATTAAGTTCAGCTGTCAGTGAGACTTTGGAAAATGCTTAGGAAACTTTCCTAGTAGTCAAGTATTCAAGACAGTCATAATTCTTCTCTGTGATGCTCTGTCCCTGCATTTACTTCTCAAGCCCAGGGACTCTTCTTGTTCAGTCCATCTGGTAATGCAGCCTCAAACCAACTTTTCTGTCAGATGTTAGCCACATCACATAGCCATGAGCTGGCAGAATCAGGTTAAGAAGCTGTAGTAAAACATCTCTTGCCAACTGGAGATGTTTCTCCTTCAGCATGCAGAAATCCTGCAGCTCTGGGTATCTCTTATAGTTATAAAGTGAAAATAGTAAGGCTAAGTTTGAGTCCTGACAATAAGCTCTGAACATCCATATTGCTTATTTCTTAACTATTCTTAACTAAATCTCTGGCTCTGATTTGGACTTTCAAGATACATACAAACCTAATCTCTCACAGAGAAAGAGCTGCTCCAAATTTTTGAGGATGTAAACTAGGTGATTTTTGTTTATGTTTTCTTGACACTGGACCCAAGGTTCAGTCTCTAGTTCCCTTACATTTATGCTGATAAATGTAGATTTTACATGGTTATGTTTACATCAAAGGAAGAGTTCATAATTTGATAGTTGAATCCATTTATATCAGAATTATTTATTATATTTTCCTTCCACTCAGAAACTGACTGAAACCCACAAGTTGGAACTCAAAACTATTTGTCAGAAAACTCTAGATTGAAAATCTGATTCTGCAAAACTGGAAGAATTTCAAATGTACTCTGCTACAGTCATATACTCATACAGAGCTGCCAAAGCAAGCTTAGGTAGAAGTTGCATCTATTAGAAGTATGTCAGTTATGACATCCATCTGTCTCAAGTTAGTTCATTTAAGGCCAATAAAGTATAAAATATCTGAATTAAGATTACCTCTGTTATGGTTTTCTGTGTGAAAGCTGCTTCAATTAAAGCTCCCAAAGTCTTTTCTTCCCTGAAGAACACAAACTGCCTCTGTTAAATTCTGTGGAAATTACTGATATTCTTTAGGGAGGAAAAATGCTTTGAGATGAAGAACCCTAAATTAACAACATTCCAGTTAAGATGTTTGGGTTTTTTTTATGCCTGTTAAAAGCAACTACTAGAGTGATTTAGGAGTACTCAAGTGCCAGATCACATATTTGTAGCAACTACATGTAAGATGTAAGCAAAGCACTTCAGCAGATGTGAGGTAGTATTGAAGTGATTTGACAGTAGGCATATATATCTCATTTCCTCTTTTATTCCTACTTCTTTTCTTACCGTTGATGCTGATGCTCTGTAATCTAGACAAAAAATATACGGAAGTAAAGTGGTAATATATTCATCATATTTAATAATAAATTGTGTCTAACAATATCTTACTGACTGAGGTCACCAGATGCAGTGTTCCAGAGTACTGTCCAAGGGGCATTGCATTCAGACATCTGTATTGCTATTTTCCTCCTTCTGTTCTTAGATCCACCTAACAGTACTTAGCTGGTGGTCTGTTTCAGTTGCACACAAGAGCTGTGACCTGGGTTGTGCTTAGCTGTTCTGACAGGTGAATGGTGCTGAAGTTACCTTCAGCACAAGCTGTGTATAGTCACATCATCTCACTTTGTGCCAGAGCACAGACCATTTGTGCAAGACACAAAAAATGAAAGTTAATTTCTTGTATAGATTAAGAATATGTACACCTCCTAGCCCAGCCATTTTCAGGCTTCCAGATTTTAAATAGACTGTCAAACCAGACAAATAAATAAATAAATAAATAAATCATTCTAACAGATTTCTGTTGAATAAGATCAATATTATTTTTTTTCATTATGAATACATTTGAATCTGCTACAAGTTAAGGAAATTCTTTGACTTTAATTTGCCATGAACCTTAAAAATCTAAACACAAATAAAGAAAAGATCACAGTTCATTAGACTTGTGAATTTGACCTCCATAGGAGAACAGTTAGTTTAGGCATTACTTTAAGGCAACAGCAACAGTGTGGAAAAATGATAAGCATCTTCAGCTACATTCAGTTACAGCTACTCTCAGCTACACTCATTCAGCTGAGCTGTTGTTATGCTTCAATTTGGTACATAGTAAGTACAACACTCAGTGTTCTTAAACACTGGAACAAGAGTGCAAGTCTTTTATTTCAGTCAGACCCTACTTGCATTAGTAAAATCAGTTACGTTTTAAATCTATTATTATTTTTGTACTTTTAATCACTTTACATTTCCTATGAAGACAACTTAAATACAGTAAAGACGTTAAAAACAGAATTATTATTTCTTTTAAATCTTGTTCAAAATCATTTCAGTGAACAAACTGACAGAAATTATTCTTTTTCCTTAGGCAGTGCTGTAGTCACTGAGGTGCTGAAATTCATCTTGCCTACGTTCAAATTGCAGAAAGAGATAGAGAGTATAAAAATAGGTACAAATTCAGGTTCTCCCTATAGTTATAACTGGTGTAGCTGGGTAACAGGCCTGTGCCTGTGTGGACACAAAGTGCACTCAAGTCATTAACTCTTTGGGTAATCCAAAAACTCTCCATGCAGATGTCAGTGTAGAGATAATGGAGCAATTTAGACTGTAGATTGACTTGAGACAGTGATTGACCAAACTTCTAGCAACCCTCTCAATTAAGAATTAACAATCCTGGGTGGAGAAACTTGCTATCTCAGAATGTTTCAGGAGGTTTCTACTGCAAAGTTGATCAAACTGTACACAGTCAAACAGGACAGTCTTTCGTAGATAGTTAAGAAAGCTATTAGATGTTTTGCATGTTTTGTCTATAGTTTGAACTAATCCTTTGCAGTGGTGCTTGCTTACCATGGAGAAGTCAAGAGAGGACCAGAGCCAGTAAAGAACTGAGCAGAATAGTGGGTTGGAGAGTCTCAGCTAATGCAGATGGAGACACAGCTTCAAGGACTCTTGAAAGGTAATGGAAATGCCTTTTGCTCTTAGGACAACCACCAGCTGTCCCACTTGAGAGATTTGATTCCCCATGTGTTACCCTGTGCCTAGATCCTAGCAAATTAGCTTTTAGCAAACACTCAGTCTGTGAGTGAGCAACATAATCCTCAAAAGTTAATTGCTAATCTAAACTCTGGGAAGTAATGCCTTCTTCACAGTCTAATTTATACCACCTATGTTTCTTACTGTTAAAAATACGTAATTATCTAAAAGTTAGAGTGCACTGCTAATTACACTCATGTGCAGGTGTGCTAAGGGCATTCAGGTTCACCAATCACACTCAACAGCAATGCTGTCTTCTACAACCTGTAATGCAGCTGCAGTTACACAGCTGCAAAGCCTCTCCTCTCACCACAAGTCCTTTTCACCGCCTCCACCTCTGTTTATGTCACAGCTGGAAACGTGTCCTTGATTTTACTCTGATTCTAGCAGGATACCCTGTCTCCATAACTTTTCATCCAAATACCTATTATTAAAAGTAAATGCACAACTATAAGAGTAATTTATAGTGGAAAACTGTGAAGACTTTAGTGTACTATCATAACTGAGCAATCCTGTCAAAAAAGAAGCAGGAAATTCATGAAAGAGGACTGAAAGCTAGTAAGAAAAAAGGAAATGTTTCAACTGCAGTTTGACTTTATCTTTAGCAGCTAATGTTACTAACAGTGACCTCAGTTACTCAGTCCTGCCTCCCAGCATAATTCTGTAATGTTGACAAGAATTAAGAGAGTGATCCTGATGAAAACTTACATAGTAGAAAGAAATGGTTATTTTTCATTTTCTTAACATCTTCAATGTCGCTTATCTCTTAGTGGTGAAGTGAGGAACTGTTGGTTGAGGATATTCCGGTCAGAGAGCATCTAGTAAAAATCAGTGCACACAAGTCCATGGGCCCTAATGTGATGCACCCATGTGTGCTGAGGGAGCTGGCAGAGGTGATTGCCAAACATCTTTGAAAGGTCTTGGCGAGCAGGAGAAGTGCTTGAAGACTAGAGGATAGTCGATGTCACTCCAGTCTTCAAAAAGGGCAAGAAGGAGAATTCAGGAAACTATAGACCAGTCAGCCTCACCTCCATCCCTGGAAAGGTGATGGAACAACTTATTCTGAATACCCTCTCCAAGTAATTAGAAGAAATGAAGGTTACCAGGAGTAGTCAACGCGGATTCACCAAGGGGAAATCACACTTGAGAAACCTGGTAGCCATTTATGATGTCATCACTGGCTGAGTGGGGGAGAAAGCAGTGAATGTTCTGTACTTTGAAATAAGCAAGGTGTTTGACACCGTCTCCCACAACATCCTTGTTATGAAACTTAGTAAGTGGGGGATAGATGAGTGGGCGGTAAGGTAAATTGAGAACTGGATGACTGGTAGAGCTTAGAGGGTGGTCATCAGCAGGGCAGAGTCTAATTGGAGGCCTGTAATGAGCAGTGTTCCCCAGGGGTCAGTGCTGTTCAACATCTTTATCATTGACCTGGATAAAGGGATAAAGTCCACCCTCTGGAAGTTTGCTGATGATGAAAAACTGGGAGGAACAACTGACACACAGATGGGCTGTGCTACCACGTAACAAGACCTGGACAGACTGAAGAGCTGGGCAAAGAGGAACCAGATGAGGTTTAACAAGAGCAACTGTTGAGTCTTGTACCTGGGGAGGAATAACTGCATACATCAGTACAGAATAGGGGATGACCTGCTGGATGGAGATAAGCTCTGCAGAGAAGGACATGGAGGTCCTGGTGGACAACAGGTTGGCCATGAGCCAGCAGTGTGTCATTGTGGCCAAGAAGGTCAATGGTATCTTGGGGTGCATTAAAAAGAGCATGTCCAGCAGGTCGAGGGAGGTGATCCTTCACCTCTAACCTGCCCTTTTGAGGTCACGTTTAGAATACTGTGTCCAGTTCTGGGCTTGTCAGTTTGAATAAGACAGTGATCTCCTAGGAGTCCAGCAGAGGACCACAGAGATGATAAAGGGACTGGAGCATCTCCCATATGAGGAAAGGCTGAGTAACCTGGCTCTTTTCACCCTAGGGAAAAGAAGACTGAGAGGGGATCTGATTAATGTTTGCACATATTTAAAGGAAAGTGGAAGGCAAATGGATGAAGCCAGGCTTTTCTCAGTGATGTGTAGCGATAGGACAAGGAGGAATGGCCTAAAACTTGAACATAGGAAGTTCTGTACTAACATGCAGAAGAACTTTTTTATGATAAGGGTGATGGAGCACTGGAAAATGTTGACTAGAGAGGTTGTGAAGTCTCCTTCTATGGAGATATTCAAGACCCATCTGGACACCTACCTGTGCAACCTATTTAGCAGGGGAATTGAACTCAATGATCTCTTGACATCCTTTCCAATCTGCAATTCTGTGATTCTGTATGAGTACTAACCATTATTTGTGGTAGTGCAGGTTTATGGCATCTTAAGGTAAACAATTAGCCCCTCATATCCAGAGTCATGCACTATGGAGAAGCCAGAATATATTTCTGGAGCCTTTAAATACCTATATAAAACAGAGAGGGTTTTTCGACAGTCAAGGATCGTCAGCTAACTCTACAGTACTATGTACAGTGTGTGAAAAAGGGGCTTTGTTTTATTATGAAAGCTCTAACACTTAAACAAAACAAATATTGATGATATATCATCCTGTATAGAAGGACTTTGGCCTGTCAATAAACCAAGATTACTTCACTGAAGAATTAACATTTTCTTAATCAAGACATGAATATTCATAAAATAGAATTAAAACAAAATCAAGACTATTTTGATGTTATTTACACAAAAACTGACTTGTTATTACATTTGTTATAAGGCACCATGAGATCCCCTGTGATTTTCTACCAATTTATTTCCCTGCATAAGAAGAAGTGAAGTAAAACTCTTACTGATTTAAGAGTTCCAGTTTCAAAATAATAAGAAAGTCTGGAGTTTAAGACCACCATTATACAGACCCTGTTACTCTGGAAATATGATAATCTATGTGGTAATCCATTAGACTACTCTTCTCTACTTGCAATGGACCAAATTCTGATATCACACTTCAGATTGATAAGGAAATTCACAGTCAATTGATAAGAAAATTGACAGTTCAAGTCTTAACAACAGTATTATAAACGAAGTATTAATCATCATACATACCACAAAGTACATTCATCGAATCATAGAATTGTTTGTGTTGGAAGGGACCCTTAAAGGTCACCTAATCCAACCCCCCTGTAATGAACAGGGACATCTACAGCTAGATCAGGTTGTTCAGAGCCTGGTCCAACCTGACCTCAAATCTCTCCAGAGACAGCAAAACAAACAAATATACAAAACCAGGAAGCCCATATACACAATGATACAGAGTAGATTTCCTTTTACAGAAGTATGTAACCAAGTTGTTTAATTATGTCTTCAACACCAATTCTCTGCTTTAGAATCAGATGAGAGAATTTTAAAAATGCTTGCCTTAGTCATCAGATATAGACAAAGAGCTTTCAGATCCTGATGAGTGCAATGTATCTCTCATAAAAATATTCACCAGTTTTCATGTTCACAAGCAACTTAGAGGTACTCAAAGCAGCAGTCCAGGAATGATTGTCATCAGCCATGACTCCATTCTCTGAGATTCAGAGAGATGAGAAATGAATTACGATCACTTAAAGTGATTCATCTTCACTCACTGACTCCAAATCTTTATTAAAAAAACAAGTAAATGTGTATTCTCGTGTATCTGTAAGTTTCAGAAGATGCGTCTATTAAAATCTTAAGATCATAGAATTATGGAATGACTTGGGTTTGAGGGGACGTTTAAGATCATCTAGTTCCAAACCCTTACTATAGGCAAGAATACTTCCCACTAGACCAGGTTGCTCAAAGCTCCATCCAGCCTTGCCTTGAGTGCATCCAGGGATGGCGCATCTACAACCTTGCTGGGCAACCTGTTCCAGTGTCTCAACACCCTCACAATAAATATTTTCTTCCTGTTATCTAGTCTAAATCTATCCTCTTCCAGTTTAAAGCCATTTCCCCTTGTCCTGTCACTACATGCCCTTATAAAATGTCCCATTCCATCTTTTCTGCAGACCCCCTTCAGGTACTGGAAGGCCTCTATAAGGTTCCCCCCGAGTCTTCTCCAGGCTGAAGAGCCCCAGCTCTCTTAGGGGAGGTGCTCCAGCCCTCTGATCACCTTCATGGCCTTCCTCTGGATACACTCCAGCAGCTCCATGTCCTTCTTGTTATGAGAGGTCCAGAACTGGACACAGTACTCCAGGTGGGGTCTCATGAGAGCAGAGTAGAGGGGCAGAATCACCTTCCTTGACCTGCTGGTCACACTTATCTTGATGCAACCCAGGATACAGTTGGCCTTCTGGGCTGCAAGTGCACATTGCCTGGTCATGTTGAATCTTTCATCAACAGACCCTCCCAAATCCTTCTCCTTAGGGCTGCCCTCAAGCCATTCTCCACCCAGTCTGTGTCTGTGCTTGAGATTGCCCTGACATAGATGCAGGACCTTGTACTTGTTGAACTTCATAAGGCTGACATGAGCCCACCTCTAAAGCCTGTCCAGGTCTCTCTGGATCACATCCCTTTCCTCTAGCATATCAACTACACCACTCAGCTTGGTGTTTGCAAACTTGCTGAGGGTGCACTCAATCTCACGGTTCATGTCACCTACAAAGATGTTAAATAACACCAATCCCTGAGGAACGTCACCACTTGGACACTAAGCTGTTGACCGCAACTCTCTGAGTGCGACCATCCAGCCAATTCCTTATCCAGCAAGTGATCCATCCATCAAATCTATTTTTCTCCAATTTGGTGCCATGTGGGACAGTGTGAAATGCTTTGCACAAGTCCAGGTAGATGAGGTCAGTTGCTCTTACTTTACCCACTGGCACTGTAACTCCATCATAAAAGGCCACTAGATTTGTCAGGCATGACTTGCCCTTGGTGAAGCCATGCTGGTTGCCACCAATCACCTCATCTTTATTTTCCACGTGCCTTAGTAGGGCCTTCAGGAGGATCTGCTCCATGATCTTACCAGGCACAGAGATGAGATGACTGGCCTGTAATTCCCTGGATCTTCTTTTTTTTCCCTTCTTGAAAATGGGGGTTATGTTTCCCCTTTTCCAGTCAGTGGGAACTTCACCAGACTGCCATGATCTTTCAAATATGATGGATAGTGGCTTGGCAACTTCATCCGCCAGTTCCCTCAGAACCCATGGATGGATTTCATTGGGTCCCATGGACCTGTGTACCTCTAGGTTCTTTGTATGGTCTCAAACTTGATCTTCATGTACAATGGGCAGATCTTCCTTCTCCAAGTTCTTACCTTTGCTCTCTGCAGGTTGAGCAGTGTAGCTAGAGCCCTTGCCAGTGAAGACTGAGGCAAAGAAGTCATTGAGAACCTCAGCTTTATCTGTATCCCCTGTGACCAGGTCTCCAGTTTCCTTCTGGCGATGATCTACATCTTCCCTGGCCTTCCTTTTATCACTGATATACCTGTAGAACTTCTTCTTGTTCCCCACTATGTCTCTGGCTAGATTTAATTCTATGTGGGTTTTAGCTTTCCTTACCTGATCCTTGGCTGCTTGGACAACTTCTTTGTAGTCCACTCAGGTAAATTGTTCCTGCTTCCACTCCCTACAGACTTCCTTTTTGAGCTTAAGTGAGTCCAGGAGCTTCTTGTTGATCCACAGAGGCCTCCTGGCATTCTTACTTGTCTTCATTTTTCTTGAGATGCACTGCTTCTGGGCTTGGAGGAGATGGTCATTGAATACCAACATGCTTCCTTGGGCTCCTCATCTCTCCAAGTCTTTATTCCACGTCACCCTGCCAAGCAGTTCCCTTGAAGAGTCCAAAGTCTGCTCTCCTGAAGTCCAGAGTAGCAAGCTTGCTGAGCAGCCTTTTTGATGCTTTTAGGATCTTGAACGTTACCATTTCATGGTCTCTACAGCCAAGGCTGCCCTTGAGCTTCACATTACTCCACCAGCCACTCCTCACTGGTGAGGACAAGGTCCAGCATAGCACCTTTTCTCATGGATTCCTGTACGACTTGGAAGAGGAAGTTATCAACACATTCCAGGAACTTATTGGCTTTCTGGTGCCCTGCTGTATTGTCCCTCCAACAGATATCAGTGTGGTTGAAGTCCCCCATGAGTACCATGTTTTGTGAACATGAAGCTGCTTGTATCTCTTTATATAGAGAGCCTCAACCACTAGGTCTTTCTGAATGGAAGCCTCCCACTATGATGTCTCCTCCCCCTGCCTTCCCATTAATCCTAACCCATAAGCCCTCTGTCAGCTCCTCATCTGTCCCCAGGTGAAGCTCCATGGGCTCTTCATGGACTCAGATCTAGCACTGGAAAGAAATTGTAACAATAACCATAGCTAAAAGACACCAATATCAAGAAGCTGTCAGAAATGTTATTATCACTGTAGATTCTCCGTAATTTACTACTATATTACATAAATACATATCTCAAAATTAAAGACATTGTTTACAACAATGAATGCAAGGAGAAAATATGAGATCATACTCTGCATTACAATTTTGTTTATCCATTTTTTATTTACTCATAGTTTGATACTAAAACACATTTTCTTTCTAAAATCAGTGACCGAACTTAAACTTGCAGCTATATGATATTTCACTGAAAGTATCTAACATATTGAATAAGGTAAGCAAAAGCTTTTTCTAAGAATCTTCTCAGAGTTCCTTAGAGATGAAATCCAACTGAGATCAACAGTAAAAATCGTATTTACTTCATCATGCACTTATATTAAAAGGATCATATTATTGATTCAGTAGGTAAAGCTTATCTAACTGAATTCATTCTATGTCATATCTGAAATTTTGATTTTAGTATTTGGGACAATAGTAACGTTGCATTTGTTTTGATTATATCTTTAAACTAAGAGATTTCAGGAAGACCTGCAGGAAGAGGTACTGCCAAATAAGCTTTCTGAAATGCAGGATACTTTTCAGGTTAGAATTTAAATCTAAAAATCTGAACAATTATACCTATCAAAATCCAAAGGCATTTCTCATAAAAAGACTTATTTGAATCTTAAAATATTAGCAAATACAAGTAGGGTAATTACATTTTTAGCTAAATTATCTGTGTGTCTTTCACATTTGAATTATTTTCTACTTTCTGCTCAAAATTACAGTTTCAATCAATTTTGATCATTTCTGCTCTGTACAAGGGAGAGTAGAGTAGGATCTCATAGAAATGAATGTCAGATTTAAAGGCAGGACAGAAGGACAATAGATATTAAAGACCAGATTTTGCAGTTTAGGGCATTTTTGAATGGAATCTCTTTGTTTGAGCCAATGAAAACTTAATAAAAGAACCAGAAAGAAAGATTAACAGCAAGGTAACAAAGTTTTCAATGGAATAAAGTTATCTAGGAAAGATGAAAAGAAGTTGTAAGGACTGCAGACTCACACAATCCAATATCGGAGACATCAATAACAAACTAAAGTCAGTGAAGATAAATGTAAGGTGAAGCACAGTAGAAAAAGCAATCAAATTTTCATAGGTGGACTCTGAATAGCTTGCTAATACAGTAGAATCACAGAACAGAAGGGACCCCTGTTGGTTGTTTTTTGGTTTTTTTTTTGTCTAATCCCTACTTAAGCAAGGCCACATGGAGCTGGTTGTCCAGGGCCATGTTGCTGAATGCCTCCTTGGGATTACACAAATACATGTGAATATTTAAACCCCAGGACAATCAAAGAAGTAAAAGGAATGTTAGGAAAGGAAGAGAGAGCAAAACAGAAAATTGCTATGTTTTTCAGCTTCTCTCCCCCAGATCCCCTACTCAGATCCCAAATAATGTGTTAATTTATTGATGATTGTTTTGGTATTCTATTTTTCAGAAATAAATGGAGAAAGGTAAGCATCATCACTATTCTTTTCAAAAAAGCAAGATGAGATCTATCATCAGTTACTCGCACCCTGGTACCCAGGAGATCTCCAGGGACTGAATTCTCTTAAAACTCAGTTTTGGTGACTGGGATTAACAAATACTTATTTACCAATGGTAAATTATGGTTAATCAACCTATCTGACTTCTGTGGTGAAATTATACAGTCTGTGAATGTGATAGACAGTGTTACATTGACTTCACCACAGTAAAGATCCCACAGCATCTTTGCTGGAACATAAAGGTCTAGATTGTGGTGTACAAGGTAAGTGAAAATTTGAATGGATCATCACACTGAAAAATTAGTGGTTAACAGTCCATAATCTAAATGGTGGTTGGTTTTGAGAGGAGTACCTATGGGCTAAGCTGGTTATTTATCCTTTTTAATATCTTTGCCAACGTTCTGTGGAAGTGGAATGTGCCTTCTTCAAGTTTGTGGGTAACTCTGAGTCAGAGGGTGCAGTACTGAGAGACAAGCTGGAGAAATGGGCTAGCAAGACACTCATAAAATCCAGCAGTAATGATAGCAATATCCTGTGCTTGAAGCAGATCAACATCATGAAGTAGTACAGGCTCAGGAGCGACTGCCAGTAAGCAGCTCTGTTGAAAAGGACATAGTGGGCTGTAGGCCAAATATGAGTCAGCTCTGTGCCCTGGCAAAAAAGCTCATCACATATTGAGCTGAATAAAAAAACATAGACTGAAGATCAAAATAAATGATTGATTTTACTTAGCAATAGACTGCATCAGGAATACTGCAATCATTTTTCAGGACTTCAGTACAAGAAGTGCCTATAAAGTAGAATCATTGAACGGAGTGGCCTGGGTTGAAAAGGACCTCAAAGTTCTTCTAGTTTCAACTCCCCCTGCTGTGGGCAGGGTTGCCAACTAGTAGACTAGGATGTCCAGAGCCACATCCAGCCTTGCCTTGAATGCCTCCAGGGATGGGGCATCCACAACCTCTTTGGGCAACCTGTTCCAGTGTGTCACCACCCTCTGAGTGAAAAACTTCCTCCTAACATCCAACCTAAATCTCCCCTGCCTTTGTTTTATACCATTCCCCCTTGTCTTATCACTATCAACCCATGTAAACAATCATTTCCTCTCCTGTTGCCCCTGTCCAAGTGCAACACCTTGCACTTGGCCTTGTTGAACCTCATTAGGTTCACGTGGGCCCACCTCTCCAGCCTGTCCAGGTCCCTCTGGATGGCTTCCCTTCCCTCCAGTGTATCTACTGCACTACTCAGCTTGGTGTCATCTGCAAACTTGATAAGGATGCACTCAATTCTGTCATCTGTGTCATTGATAAAGATGTTGAAGAGCACCGGTCCCAAGACCAACCCTTGGGGGACACCACTTGTGACCAGCCTCCACCCAGATATAGAACCATTGATCACAACCCTTTGGCTGCAGCCAGACAACCAGTTCTTAATCTTACTTAACTGAACAGTCCATCTTTCAAATCCATACCTCTCCAATTTAGAGAGAAGGATGTGGTGAGGGACTGTATCAAAGGCTTTGCAGAAGTCCAGGTAGATGACATCCGTCACCCTTCCCCTGTCCACCGATGCTGTCGCTCTATCATAGAAGGCCAAATATGCCAAATTAACACCAGAAACCCTCAATAATACTGTTAATATTATTACACAAATCATAGGAACATTTACTCCTTTTCTCTGCCCACCTTCCCGAGGGTCTTCAGTGTGTGGATGGTACTGAAGAAATCAGAGCACCGCTACATGCAATAATGCAGCCAGCAAGCCTATGTCTACACCAGCCTATACTCAAACCTCTGCTTACAGTAAATCTCTACCGTAGATTTCTCTAAAAGCTGGTGCAACTTGATATATATCTGTAACACTTCATATGGGAGATGGGAGATGTTAAATCACTGAGTACTCTTGAAATCCCTCCTTGCCATTTTTAAAAGCAGAGGTAACGGATGAGTAATAATACAATAACAAATCACTCTAACAACATATTGTGTTTTACTGTAATCCCCAGCTTTGACCTCACTCCCTCTAAGACTGAGTGGTCATACAGCTTTTCTTATCTTGGAAATGAACCTTTTCTCACCAATGCGATAGATTTCATAGCTCATTTTCTGCCCCAGTGATAGTGTTCACTGGAAGTTCAGATAAGAAATATGTTCAAATGCAATTATTTGATTATGATCTAATTACACAGACACCAAAATACAAATTATCTTAATATAGTTTTGCAAAACAATCATAATAAAATCAGATTGTTTCCATTTGCATCAACTAAAACAAAATAAAATCAGTTAAATATACAATATTTATGCTTGTCTTTTTTTTTTTTACTGTTTATTTTTTGTCTTTTGAATTATATAAAGAGAATGAACCCATCTCCTATAGGTAACACATTGATTAGACAGAGTGAAATGTCATGGGTAATTCATGTTCTGAGTATTTGAGTTAATTCAGCAAGAATACAGAACATATGAACCTTTGTGAACCCCAGGAATTGTTTCTAAATTGAAGTTCAGACACCATGTGAAACTGATTTTTCATCTCAGTAAAGACAGGAATGACTCCAGCTTGCTAGTGCAACGTTATAAACCTCTGACTCATTATATTAACAGAGAATATCTGATTTTGTCTCTCACTAGCCTTCCAAAAGTCATATTACAAAAGTTCAGTGCTTCCAGAAATACCCACATTAATTTGCTTATATACCTGCTCTCCCTGCTTCCAGATCAGATCTGCATAAAGTATGCACCAGGGGAGAAGAAATTTATGATGTGCTTCCTGAAGCATAACCCTAATTTAAGAGGAAATATCCATGCAAAATCAAATGACCTTATAGATATAGTTTCTCCTTTTTTTTTTTTTTTCTTTTTTTGCCCAAAACATCAGTGTTGCCCAACTCACAGTTCCTCAAACATAGCAAGAACAAAATGTCCTAGGATCATCACCATGGAAGTAACAAGTTGTCTCTCAGCTCTTTTTTTCATACATGTGTAACTGTATTTCTGTGAAGTCTTCTCTAGTATATCCAGACTTCTCCATTTTGCAGTAGGTTGCTATGAATATATTTTGTGACGAGACCATTATTTTTGGTAGATGAACACAAATTCAGCATTAAAAAACATGTCCCTGTACTTTGCTAGCTGCACATACACCTCATGCAGTGTGATGAGATGACAAACTGATACAGGTAGTTGATTTTTTTTTTTTTAAGAGTAGGATTTTTGTTCAATAGACTTGTTCAAAACTAAAAGATAAATTTCTGGATCCTGAGCAGCCCCTTACTCAGTTTTTAAATGTGCGTAAGCAAGATCAAGTGAAGTTGTTGAGAGTGAGTTGCTTTTGTTCTGTTATACACATGGAAATTACACTATGAAGATATACAAGGTGCTTATTCTTTCCAAAATTTGCCTTTTATAGCTTATTGAAAAAATATACAAGTGAGCTTATGAAATTGACAGAATCATTATTACTTTACAGAGAAATAGCTTAGGTAAATAACAAAGCAGAAGCAGGAAGTGGCTACAGATCTGTTTATTCTAGCTAGAAAGCTGGAGTCAGCTTCACAGGTGGTTATTTAGCATCTGGATTGTTTACTTAATCAGAGGCTGTTTAAGCCAAAGCCACATCAAAGGGAAATATTTCACAATGACCTTGGGATAAATGACTGATGTCTCTGAAGATTAAACCTGCTACTGCTTTTAGTATACTGAATCACTGAACTGACCTAAAGCTATGAAGGTTGTCCTGGAAACAGTAAACAGGAGTCCTCTATAAAGGTCAATATTGTTCATGAGAGAAACGCTTGACTCTACCAGCAAGATCTGAAATGAAGTGCCTGCCCTTTTGTCCTTGTGAGAGTATTTAGGCAGTCATCCTTTCCATCAACCATACCTGTCTTAGGAATTGCTGTATAAAAGACCATATTCGGGACCCAGAACTCTACTCCAACTGTTGTATGGAGTCACAGGAATCAAAGTTCCTGAAGCCACAAAGCACAGAAAATTTACAGTCTTTACTCATTTGTCTGTGGAACAATGCCACACTGTGATTCGCTATTCAGATTCATTTGTTTTTAAAAAATGATGTCATGAATAGTTTCCTTGATCCCAAATCCTGAAAGAGTGCCATTCAACTTAAGCAAAAATTCAGGCTTTAGGATGCGATATTCAGACTGCCTGCTGGAAGGCGTGAGACTGAATCAAAAGTCAGAATTGTTTTAAAAGAAATTGGTCTAAGAGGGAATTATGAACTAAAAATTGGTGGAGTTGGGTAAGAACAAAGTAAGCTAACATTGGTTTTTAAATTCTGAATTGAAATAACAGTGGCATATTAGTTAAGCCTGAACACTGTCAACTTCCTTACAACATATTCATTTGAGCTCTTCATGCTCTCCCTTTGTCAAACTAAACTCAAGATGGATGACTCATATCCTGCACTAGAAACAACATCTAGTGTAAAACAGGCTCTTTACTACTGAAGTGTAAGGGTGATTTTTTTCCTTTCATCTCTCGATATAAGTTTAACTCAATACTTCTCAGTTTTAATGACATGAAACCCACCTGAAATCCACATCCTATGCAACATGAGGTTTGATGATTCCTTCATACCCACATAGATCTTTAATATGATAATTCAGTCTTTGCCTTGATTTGACAATTTTTTTTGTTTTATTCTGCATATACTTGCAATGATCAAGCAGATTTAGGCTCAGCAGTGTGTTCCTTTTATTCTTTTTTTAATCTATTTTTCTTTAAACAAAGCACATAAGCCAATCCGAATTCCCAATTTTCATTGTGGGATCACAGTTAGGAGGACTAAGGTGAATTAGGTGAATTATCTGACTGCCACTTTGCCTTCTTCCTGAATTAAAACTACTGTTCTTTACAACTGGGTTTTAGATATTTATACATTCCAAGTGCTGCAGAGCTCTAAACATTGAAAGGTGATAAATGCTCTTAATTCCCATCTCCCACTTCTTCTGCTGTAAAAAGGAGAAATATCAATTCCATTAAAAAAAAAAAAAAGAAAGAAAGCTGGAAGAAAATTTCTTCACATCTGGGAAGGAGAAAGGAGGGGGAGGAAGAGGAGCAAGTCTTACCCCAGACTTATCAATGTCACAGGGAAGGAATCTCTCATTCTCTCACAGTGTTTTGAAGATGAAGGTTGGGGACACTTATCTGTTTCTAGCAGAGGTCTTCTATCTCTGACTCTCACTTATAATTAACATTTTAAACACATTAAATAGCTCCAATAGGCCAGGATGGGGCAGAGAGATGAACAGGCAGATGGATGGTGATAACAAAGTCTTTTATGTTTTGACCGGTTTCATTGCAATAGCTGCTTATTTCAAGCACACTTTCAGGAAATGGTGTAGGGATCCAGTCGCTGATGTCCTGCATCCAGGTGGACAAAAAAGACTGGTGTATGCCATTAGGCTCAATGAGCTGGATTTTCTACATGGACTATTATGGCGGTGTTAGATTATTAACCTTATTTTGGTGTTACTGGTTTCTGTGACTTGTTGTGACTCCTATGTGAGTCAGAGTGGGGCCCAAAAAATAGAGAGATGGGACTACAACTACATACACCTCAGTACTACAGACTGTGTCCAATAGAGCCTGGCTCCTAATCTCAAATGTGCAGCACAAGGAGGAGTACATAAGAGGTGCGTGCAGGTGCTGGTGGGGTCATGAGCCTCCTTTTTACATTATCTTTAACAGTTTGACTTTTAGTGTTATTTTTAAAAGGGGAAGTGCTAGGCAATGAGTGCAGAAGGCCAAGACTTGACCTGTAGTTAACAGTAGCAAGGTAACAACACAAGAAATTACAAGGTGTTAAAAAACAGAGGAGTGCAGCAGTTGCCCAGCCTTGACCAGTGACTGCATTAAGAAGATAGCAATGTGAGAAATGTAAAAAACGGGAAATATTAGAGGTAGCAAAGGGGGTGATAGCTTCAGAGTTGCTGACTCAAGGTAGCAGTAGACTCAAGGGCAGTCTTAGCCCACAATGAATAAGGGTGTAAGAATAGAATAGGAGATCAGGTGTTTATTTGGGAAGGAAAAAGGATGTTGAAGGAGAAGAACTTGGGAAAAGAAAGCGGGAACAGGAATTTAAGGGGTTACAAATAATGTGATTTAGATTGTTCAGGGGCTGTCAGGCAGCCTGATTCCTAATTAGTACAGTGGAATAGCGTAATTAACCTCTTGTGGTTGCAGGTGCATCTGATGTACACTCCTGAGAGAGGAAGGGTTGGGATATAGATGTAGACTGGACTCCCCAGCCGCCTTCTCTGTAACTGACAGATAATAGTCCAGAGGAGGGTATTTTCACATACAGAGACTTTTACCATTGAAATAAAGAAATACGATAAAAGTGTGAAGAGGAAGTGGAGTAGAGGAATACATTGCTTTGAAGACTTAGAAATATCTCAAAAGGGTATTGATCTAGCCACAGTCCCCAGTAATAACCTTGGAAACTTAAAGAAAGTAAGCTAAGCAAGTTTAAGTTAACAAATAAATAACATAGACTAATTCTTAGAAGGATTTCAGTATTTCCCACTCTTTACAGTCATCTCTGAAATCCCAAGATTATTCAAATAAAACTGCCGAAGATTAACATAGGATTGTATTATCAGTCATACTCTGCCCATAATTGTCATTGAACAGCCTTCAAATTCTAAAATGTAGCACTAGCTCCTGGAATAGTAATCTTTCCTGAAGAATCAGTGGTATAACACAGCCCCATTCTAAGCTAAAAAAGTAATTTGCTCTCTTTTCCATTGTCTATGTATAATTTTTTGACAGAACAGATTCTAAGGCTGCTCCACATTAATGGATATTTGACAAAGAAAGAAACACATTTATGACTTGCCTATTAACACTCTGATATACTGTGGGAAAAAAAAAAACAGGGAAGGAGGCAAGATATGTATATTAAAAAAAGACAAAATAATAATAAAAAAGTACTATGAGTGAAAGGCAACAAAAAAGCCTTATGTTTGAAAAAGACTCACAAGCGTCAAGAAAGTACACTTTTAAAAAGGCATTCTATAGAACAACAAATTGTCTTTCAATTTTATCTACTAAAATCCTAATGGCATGTTCCAAAATAGACAATACCAATATATTCCAGTATCTCCAAAAATCTGTTATAATTTCAGCTTAAGCATCCTTACAAACAGGACATATGTCCATTATGCTCTAGGGAAACAGTTTCAGCTGTGAATGCTGCTTTCTTGTCATGCAATACAGCCTGCCCAGGATAGTATGAAATTAAAACCTATATGTAAACTGAAATATAGAAATTTAACTGAAGTAATTTCAAAAAAAAAAAAATTAAATAATAACTAAAAAAAATAGGCTGAATCACTTAAAAGAATCAAAAGACAAAACTGGAATTAAATGGCAGAGGGAATTAAACAGGCCAAAATCCAAAAGGTAGCAAGACAAAAGTTAATCAAATGACAACAGTGAGGTGAAAAGTGGCAGAGTTAATTAATGGCAAAACAACTCAGACAGATAATCAAATAGCAGTAAAAAAGATTAAAAACATAGAGTGTCCAGTGATGTACACTGCAGCCTACTCAGGATAAAAGGTGTGAACACAGCTCTGCTGTGGGGACTTGCTACTTAATCCCCCAGAGCACAGGAGACATAAAAGGATGAACTCATGCCCTTGGGGGCTGCTTTAAACTAAGATCTGTTTCAGCCTATCTCACGCTGCTAGGCTGATTTATATAGCACTTAATTCCTAACAGGAAAAGAACTGTGAATCTTCATGGGGTATACAGCAACCAAGGTTATATCTGCTTCCTGGAGATTAGATTGATGTATACCAGTGAATAACTACATATATGCAAATAGCAATAAATGGGAGGTTTAGTTAACTATTTATTCATTCTGTGGCCTACATGAAAAGACACAGTATCCAAGGTTGAGTCTTTCCATATTTTGTCTGTATTTAATTGTGTTCACAAAATATTCAGGTGATTCATGGTGCAGGAGTAGGGGAGCAATATAGCACCACATACCGTTTCTGATCTAGAAATGAGTGCTGTGATAAACAACCCCATATTCCTTATTCTCTCCCTATTTTTTAACAAGTTAGTGATGTAGAGACCTCCCATCTAGCCTGTGAGAACATTATTTCTGAATGAGACAGTGGTGAAAACTTTTAATTGTACTGTATCATTCCTATCAGCATGCTTTTGACTACAGTAAAAACCATTAAGAGACATGTGAGGAATTATTTATTCTACAAAAAAACACATTTGTTTCTCCCAGTCTGTTGAATTATTTATATTTCCACTCATTGTTTTTTATAGTTCCACCAACTTACGTGAAACCATGACAGTTGCAAAAGCAAAGCCATAGTGTGCAAACAGTGGGTTACAGTCAAGACGCATTTTACTACTCACATCATGTTCTCCAACTCCTGTACCAAAAAGTGAGACCGAATATAGGATGATTCGCTTGAAGAAGAAAACTCAAAAGTAATGTCTCATCAAAAAGCACTGTCTGTCATTTGCTGTGACTAACTATGGTCATATTACACATCAAGAAGTGCAGAAAACCAAACACACGTGAAAAAGAGCCCTGGATTTTTCTGCCTATTGATGTCCTGTGTTAAATGCTTTGTTTCTTTGCTAATGAAAATTAACAGCTCCTTCTGTAGAAAAACAAACCTCCATAGAAACAAAGTCTGAAACCAGGCACAAAAATAGAAACAGTCTGAAGCTAAACACAAATGCCAGCATCTCTAGTAAGATGAAGCAGAGACAAACATTTCCGTGATAGATTGTGCCCTTCAAGGGTATGAACCTCATCTACAGAGGTCACTCCAAAAGTAATGCCTCCTATTTATTTCCCTGGAAACTGCAACAGATACAAAGAGCGCAATAATGCCATTTAAAAGAGCAAATTCTCAGCTACAAAACACTAATCTTCAACATAGTTACCACCATTAGCTATGCATTTTTGCCAGCAATGAACTAGAATCTGCATGCCATGATCGTAAAAATCTGCACCAGTGGAGGTGACTGTCACTATCACCCCTTCTGAAACGCATCACCCATAGCCTCACTGTGCTCACAGCCACTGTCTGGTCTCCAGAAAAATTCAGTAAGCATTCATTAAAGTCAGTGGTTGCCATTTTTTCCCCATGGAGGAATTCAGTGACACACTTTTGGTTCATACGTGCTCTCAAGTCATAAGCCATTCTGTCAGACTGCCCCTCTGCTGCCATGTTTCACACAACAACAAAATGTAATGGAATATTGGTGGAAACGTTCAACCTCTACTGCCATACCACCATCTACTTCTGATGTCATGGGCTAACATCACAATATAGGAGGCAATACTTTCAGAACAGCCCTCATATAAAACCATCAGTCCATCAGAACTTCAATACACTCATTGTAGCAACCTCATAGTGAGTACATAAAAAACATATTCATTTACCACAAAGAAGCCGAATAAAGTCTAGTCTAGTAATAACAAATACTGATGCAAAGTACTCTCATTCACAGAATCACAGAATCACAGAATGACCCGGGTTGGAAGGGACCTCAAGGATCATGTAGTTCCAACCCCCCT